>CAUYQV010159688.1:0-81174 GCA_963574575.1 Galagoides demidoff | reverse complement strand
GGTCCCAGCTACTTGGGAGGCGGAGGCAGGAGACTCGCTTGAGCCCAGGAGTTGGAGGTTGCTATGAGCTGTGATGCCATGGCACTCTACCCAGGGGGATAGCTTGAGGCTCCGTCTCAAAAAAAAAAAAAAAAAAAGAGGAGATCCTGTCTCTACAATGTATACAATACTAATATGAAGCTGGTAGACGAACTAATCTACTAAACATAAAAAAAACTAGTTGGGCATTGTGATGGCCGCCTATAGTCCCAGCTACTTGGGAAGCTGAAGCAAGAGGATCTCTTGAGCCCAAGAGTTTGAGATTGCTGTGAGCTGTGATGCCATGGCCTTCTACTAAGGGTTACAAAGTGAGACTCTGTCTCAAAAAATAAAAAAGACAAGAATTAAAAAAACAATAGTAAAATATGTTCAAAAACTATGGTAGTACAAGGAAAAAATTACAAATTTGAAGGAGTTCTTTCAGACTTACGGCCTCCTCTGCTTTTAAAAACAATCAAGGTTGCCTATAGTGGCACATGTCTAAAGTCCTTGCTACCTGGTAGGCTGAAACTAGAGGATTGCTTTCAGCCCAGGACTTCCAGGCTGCAATGAGCTATAATCTTGGTTATGAATAGTCACTTTACTCTAGCCTGGGTAACATAACAAAACTCTGTTTTAATTAAAAAAAAAAAAAGAAAACAACAACAACAGCAAAACTGAGGGCAAGTCTTCATAATTGAAATAGTGAAGTTTAATTATAGTAAGCTGCCATTTACTGGGCTGTTCTTATGTCCCACGCCATATGCTAAGTATTAGCACTGTGTTCTAACCAACTGAGCAAACCAGCTACCTTGTTATGTCAAGTATTTAATGTACCTTGCTTTCTATATAATTCCCATGACAATACCATGTCACCAATTTTATAATCCCTATTCTACTGCTAAAGAATTTGAAGTTGGGAGAGGCCAAATAGCTAGTTGTTAAAACTGTAAGGGGGTTTCGGATTAGGTCGAGTTACTCCCTGTACAAAGATCCAATTATTGAGACAATGAAGACTGTCAAAGAAGAAAGGAATTTTCACTATGAAAGACGTCTTACTGGGAGAACAGAATAAGCTGCCTCAAATCTGTCTTTCCAACTAATGGGGAGCTTGGGCTTTTAAAGAAGGAGTCACATGCCTTGAGGTAGGTCATGGTGTACCTAACAAGGGGCTACATGCATTGGGGACAGGTTGTGGGGCGATGGTGAATCTTAGCATCATGAAGTCTGCTGAGGACACTTCAGAATCTCAGCTCCTTTGCCATACAGAAAATATATTGTTTCTGGGAAACAACTCAGAAGTTCAAGTAGTTAGTTAAGGGAGAGGAGTATATAGAAGTCATTGAAATTTGTTCAACAGGGGGAAGTTCCATAGTCAAGGCCACACAGTTCTAAGAGAAAGGGTGGTGTGGTAGGGTGTTGGGTTTAGCAGGTGATAGCCTGTAGCAGGCTTCTTTTAACGTGAAAAACTGTGTGTAGTGCCTGATCTCTTTGTAGGAATTGGGTACTTTATGACCAGGTTTAGGTTTATGGATTACCAAAGGGTATTTTTAGGAAGTTATGGAACATGAAAGAAATAAAATCCCTTCCTGGGGATATCATCCTCAAACAGTGGTTTGTGTGGAAATGGTATAGCCTACTGCAACCCAATTTGTGTGGAGACTGAAATCCTGCCTCCACCAACATTGTGTGACCTTGAGAAAGTTTTTTAATCTCTCCACTCTTGTTTCTCTCCATGAAAAATACATGAATTATTCCTTGTGAAAATTCAGTAATCAGTGCTTGATAACCATTAAAGTTCTTAATATTGACCTCACAAAATAGGGTAATGTGAATTGAGGAACAGAAATCACAAATCCTCAGAAACACTGTAAAATAGTGTGTGTGTTTATAGAACTATAGAGGAGATGTGAGTTTGCAAAAAAAAAAAAAATTCATATTATTTAATAAGTGTTAAATCAAATTAAACTTGACCTCCAGTTCCCTTTCTGCCTTGGATGGCAGGTAGTCTAAGTTTGGTCATTACTGATACTCTCCTAGCCTCACCCCTGAGCAGTACAAAGATTCTTGATCTTTTGGGGGTGGTGGAGAGTGACCCATGAATGGATTGGTAGGTTATGCTCTGCACAACCTTAAGGGCACCATTCACATCCCCCCGAGAGGCTTGACCACATTCTTGGAATAGGAGGGAGGAAAAAATAGAGCATGAAACAACTCACCAATTAACATTTCAATAAATTATCCAGCTATATGCATTTTGAGAGAAGAAGAGGGTCCATACCTTTCATTACATTCTCAATGCAAAGAGGAAGGCTGATTTGATCCAGCAAAAGAGATGGGTGTCAAACCTCTGTGCTCCACAAAGCAGGAAAACATCACATTTGCATTGATTATAGACCCTTTTCATAGTGCTGACACATCTATGAGCTTTGAGTGGCCTCATTATTTTTTTATTAAATTGGGTCAGGGTGGGGGCCCCCCATTCAACCTAAATGCAGATGGGGTCATTGTGAATGAACTGCAATATACACAATAGGTAATAAATTCTGGGAAATGAAATCTGTCATCAGACCACTCTTTTACACAACAAAAACCGAGATGGGGTATAACACTGGGACTCGAGGCAAAATAGTCTCCAAGATAAAAAGAGGCAGAATTGCATTCATTGAGTTATAAAGCATTTAGGGGCCTGTTCTATGGACAGCAAAGGAAAGGGCCAGTGCTAATTCAGTAAAAACATATAAAACTACTGAACAGAAGACCATGCATATAATGGGGGGAGCTTGTGGAAATACACAATGGTTTCACAAATAAATGTGGACACCTGAATAGTTACATCATTATCAGCCTCATCTTCAAATACAGGGAAAGAGAAAGAGCTTTCAGAAGAGTAGTAGGAAAAACACTCAGGTTAATGAAGGGAGCCTGCACTAAGTCATATCTGTCATTTTAAGTGCTCATTACAATGATTATTTTTAACTATCATTTAATTTTGTACAAAATTCAATTGATCAGACCTAGAGCCATGATTAATCACTTGAGTCTGACTAGATGTAAGTGGGTACTAATGAGCAGTACTCAGATATCCAAGTCCCATTTTTAACATTGTTCTTACAATAAACAGCGTCCACGTCCTGCATCCCCTTGCCTTCAGATTAATCTGAAAGTCCCTGTTTTGTGACAGTTCAATTTAGTCTTTTGTTGCTTTGATTCCAGGTTTCTTTAATGATTAAAAAAAAACAATCAGTGCTCTTAGATTTTTGACATGCCATACAATCATACTTTCCATTTCTTTATCATTAGAAAAAATAATGCATCTGGTAAATGGCTGCAGCTTCTTTAGCAGCCTGGTATAATGCCCAATACATTATATTTGGAGTTGGACAGATTTAAGTTATATAAGCTGTGTCTTATCCATATCTACCTTACAGTGCTATGGGCAATATGAGTAAAATGCCAGCACAGCTTTAGAATATGGTCAGTGCTGAATAGTTTTCTCATTTTAAAGTAAAGGTACAAAACAGCTGATACACAAACTACTTTATGGAGTCTCTAAGCTAGTAAGACCGTCCAATAAGGAAACTGAAGGCCTGAGAAGACTTACCTAAGATCAAATGTCTAGTTTTCTTGTTTAGTAACTATTTTGTTATCTGAACGAAGAAATGATAACCTCATTGTCAGAAACCAATTTCCTTCGTGTCAAGTAATGATCTGTCTCCAACAAGTGTGGTCTATGACCTACAGGTGACCACGTGAAATGTTAAATGTTAAAAAGAATGAAAAAATGTGTGTGAATTTCTCTTCTTAAATATATTTTTCCTTGAGAAATATGTATTGATCGCACTTTATGCTTGATCAATTTAACTTGTTTACTTAGTTAGAAATGACATTAATTTATTGTTCCAATCAATTGCCCATTTTATAACTATTGTCTGTTACATATTAAAGAAAAAGAATCACACATGGCTTATAAGGAAAAATAGTAAGGCATTTAATTGTTGGTTCATTGCTCATTCATACAAAAAATAGAATTGTTGGAAATAAATTCATAGGCATATAATGTGGCTCTTTGGTTTACTTCAGATGCTCAGAATTTAGTAAATTTTATTTTCCGTTGTATCAGTCTATCAGATTCATATACCAAAAGTGTCTAAATGGTAGATTTCCACATTAAAAAAGAGGACATCATAATGTATGAATTCTAAAATGGTACTTTCTGAGAAATTGCTCTTTGGCTTATACAATTACCACACCCACCTCCCATACTGAGCCCATGGGGCTGCAAGGTTGGTCACCACGACAACAGATCCTAATGAGAGTAGCCCCATCCTAATACTGTGTGCCTAGAACTTCCTCTTAAAGAAAGCTTTAGGTTTTTATTTTAAACATAGGCCCACAAATTACAGATTTACAATTTCTGAGCATTTGTTCTAATTTTCTTGAAAGTGTAATGGGACCGCTGAAGATCTGGGCATACACAATTTCCTAAATAGCAAAGGAAATATAATGCAAACATTTACGTACAGATTGCTTTTTTATTCTGAGCACCATTTTGAAAAGAAGAAGAAGAAAATAACCTTTCAGAAATAAAAAACACATGAAGGAATAGCTATGGGAGGAAATCAGATTTCTTTGATCTTTTACTGCAGTAACAATTTTTATGCTTATTTTTAAAAGACTCTAAAAATCCATAGATCTAAGCAAATAAAACACAATTTTTCTATTAACATTTTTTTTCAAAGAATGAACAAACACTTGTTGAAAGGGCCACATTCATAAACCTTCTGCAATAAAATTTTTTTTTAAATCAAGAAAGCAGAGAGTACACAGATTTACTCAAGATTCCCCATCTACCCCCACACCTCCCAGAGGCTAGTAAGAATTTGCCGAGGCTTTGCTGGCAGCTCCTTTCTCATTTCCTGTTTGCTGTTGGAACAGACCTCACAGCTGTGGTGACTGAATCTAAGAAGAAAGGCTGATAATGCTTGGTCATTACATAATAGGACCTTTCAAGGCACTACCCCATCCATTAACTCATCTGAAACGAAAGGTCAGGTTTTCTCCCGTTAGGAAAGGCATCTTAAATGTTTTATTTAAAATTCCTTTTTAATCTACCACCAAACAGGAGAAAGTAATTCACACAAAAACTCACAGGTTTTCTGTTTACAAAGTAAGCTCAACTTGAAATTTGTTTCCTTTCAGAGCCCTTAATTTAACTTCTTTTTTATTACGTATTTCCATTTTCAGCCATCTATCCTTGACACCATATTGATTTAGTTCTTGTTAACTTCCTTGAAGTGTCTCCCTTTTTCCTGTCCCATTTGGCTTATTTCTTAGTGTGTTTTCTTATGGATTCCTCTTGCATGATTAGCAGCAGTCCTTCGACCCAGGAAGGACCTTCATTTTTAACTCTGTTTTACACAAAAAAAGACAGAGGGTCCTGCCAACCTGGGAAACCACAGTTGGTGTTCGAGTCAGGTTTGTTTCCCCCCAGAGCTCCAGGGCCAGAGTTGTAGTCCCATCTCTTTCCTGCAGGCTCCGTTATTTGCAATGCAGTGTGGATTTTATGTTCTTGGCCTTCTAACTTACACAAAGAGGAGGTAGATCTTGGGTGGTGCCTGTGGCTCAAGGAGTAGGGCACTGGCCCCGTATACCAGAGGTGGTGGGTTCAAACCCAGCCCTCAGCCAAAAACTACCAAAGAAAAAAAAAAGAAGAGGTAGATCTAGAGTGGCTATCTAGGACCTTCTGTACTGCTCAGCAGACTGCCTTCGTTCTTTTAGGCTATATTTAAAAATGAGGGTATATTTTAAAATGAAGAAATGTCAAGATAGGGCTGTGCTGTACTTGAAATGTTTATACTTAACAGTAATTACATTTGTATGAGGGATGGAGGCTCTTGCAACATATCAGTGTATTGCTATGACTGTATGTATCTAAACTCATTTGGAAATAAAAACAAATGTCTAATTGGGGGCCTTAAGTGAATTTGCAATCCTGGCTTAATGCCCTCTTGTCTCATAAAGGAATACCCCTAAGTTAACAGTAGGAGTTTAGAGGACAGCCATGGTGGCAACAGCAGAGTTGACTTCAACTGGGGCAAAGATGACAAGTTAATAACAGCGAACACCTCTGGAGAATTTATTGTGTGCCAGGGACCATGCCAAGTATTTCATGTGTGCTGACATTTTGCTTTCTTAGGCAGGTACTATTATTGCCCAGATTTTTACAGACAAAGAAATTGAGGGACACAGAGGTTAAACACCTTGTCTAAGGCTGCACAACTGGCAATAGTATTGAGTCTGTAGTCTTAAGTACTGTGCCATTCTGTCATCAACCAGATACAGTGCAGAAAACATAAGGACCAGAGGAAAAATGTGAGTGTCTCAGATGCACAGCAAGGGGAGGTGAGCGGGTGGGTGAGAAGGGGACCAGGAGGAGAATCACAATATCAGTAACAAACCAGGAGTTAGTCACTCCTGTCTTTTTGATTCTCCCCCAATCTGTGGGCTGTCCCCAGGACTGAATGAATTGGTAAAGGAGGTTTATATCGGTGCTCATAATTTTTCCCTATAGACTGTGCAATGTGTTCAAAATGGAAAATGCCATTTTTCAATGACATAGAATCAGGACAGTTTCACAGGGCCCTGTGCTCAGAATGACCCAGCACTTAGATTAATGATCTGTTGTCGCCATCTTGAAAGTCTTAATAATTTTTGAACTAGGGCCCCCGCATTTTCATTTTGCACTGGGCCCGGCAAATTGTGTAGCTGATCCTGTGTGGAATCCTGGCAATCTGCAGACGTTAGTAGTTCCAATTGACCACGGGGAACAAAGTTCTATCTCCCTGAGATTCCTCTAAAACTGCGATGTTATAAATCTGCACTTGCCTGTTAGTGGATTTGCATTTTACTTCAATGTAATACTTTTCCTCACAGGGGAAAGCAGTCAGCTCTCACTAATAGGGGTTTTAATGATATTCTGCCAAGGTCCACGTGCATAGCCTCAAGCAAAAAGGCTCAGGACAGGCTCTGAATTCCACAGCAGGGTTAACTACAAGGGAGTCTCTTTGCAGACTGATAAAACACGGTTACCCTCAGCTGGATTTGCACCTGGCCCCAAGGAGCACTTCTGAGGAGCAACACAGGTCTACATCTAAAATTTCAGCTCTGGTCCCCCCGGAAATGTGTACTTCACACCCCACAGTGTTTGTAAAATTTAAGCATGCCATAGTTAAGTCAAGATTCGCCAAAACTTGTAGAGAAAGTCAAACTGTCTGAGTCCAAGGAAGCCAATCTGCTAAATCCTCTCTTTCCTCTCTGCTCGAGCAGTTTGGCAAGAGAATAAACGATCGCTCACCAGTGGTGAGTTTCCATGGAGTCAGTTGCTCCTGACGCCTTTTCTGAAGGGAAGGGCAGTGAGCTGATTTTCTCTACCAGGGCAGTAATGATCCCAATGAGCAGAAACTACGAGAGGGAGAAAAAAAAAAACAAAAACCCAACTTCTCAAAGAAGACAAAAAGAGAATTTCGCACTTCTCTCTAGGTCAGGGGAGTCACAGCCTTTGCATTCAAGGAGATCCGTGAATTAATAATGATAGCTAACATCTTCTCGCATTTACTGTGCCCCAGACACGCTTGTAAGGGCTTTACACATGTCAACTTAGTTAATCCTCACAAGGACCCAGCGAGGTATGTATTGTTCTTATCTTCATTTTAAAGGTGAAGGACTCGAGGCACAGAGAGGGTATACAGCTCAGTCAGGAGAGCAGCTGCCTGGCTGCGGGAGCTACAGGTTTCTCCAGGACAATAACAAGCAGGGATGGGTTCCCGGTGGGGCCTGGCTGGCTGTGCAGCTGCTGAGCTGGCGTCCTGTTTGTCTTCACAATAAACCCCCATTAATGAGGGAAGCGTGATTGGTCTCCCCTGCTCTTGCAATCTGAAAGAGCCTATAGAATACAGATCCTATTGTGAATGCTTTTGTAATTTGGAGATTCCTTTTTTATAAATGGAATAATCAGCCTCTTAATGTATCCATCGGGAATTCAGGAGAAGGATGAAGAAGCCGCTCCTGTTTTTGAGGCATTTGTAGTCATTGTTGGAGAGACAGAACCAACAGATGGGGAACAATGGGGAGGGTCTCAAGGCCTGGTGTAAGCAAAGGCTGCCCTGTGGTCTCTGCTTGTGAATGGTGTGGGAAATGGGAGGAGGGACGAGGAGCGACTTGCTGGCTAACAAATGAAGGCAGAGGGGGGTGGACAGAAGGAAGCTGGATGGCTTTGGGGACACGTCTTCATCTTTATGCTTCACCTTATTCAACTGAAAATAAAGCCAAGATTCTTTCCAGTTTTAACATTCAGTGAATCTCAACTTTTTCTAGAAAGCTATATGTTTATGTGTGGGATGTATATTTTTTAAAAGTCAGGGCACTCTCATAACTGATCTGGCCCAGACTAAAGATCATACGATCAGGTTGAAACAGTTTTCTGATCTCAGGTTAGCTCCCAAGTGCCTACGTGTGCTGAACTCTAGTCTTTCACTTTTCTTGGAAATTCAGTTTAATAATTGCCCCAGCCATTTTACAAATGTATCTTTTTTTTTTTTTTTTGGCTATTGATGTCTTTTTTTTCCTAGTCAAATAAGATCTAGATACACTATAGCACTTAATAACAACTTGTATGTTTTGATTTTTTTTTTTTATGTTTTGATTTTGTAAAGAAATAAAAGTTACCAAATGGGATAATCAGTTATCTTTCTCATTTTCCCCGGGTGTTTTTGTTTGAAAGTATTTCTTTTAACATTTTAAGTCATTCTAGCATTCAAAAACTGGATAACTGGTTATGAGGGCTGAATTGTACAGTTTAAAATTGCTAAGGACTGGGATAGATTAAACATATTTAAAACATTAGTTTTATATCATTATGGGCATCCTGTTTTCAACAGTAAGATGGTTTTATCTCAAACAGGCATTATCTGATGTTACTGATCATTAAAAGTTAGAAACAGGAATTCAGGAGGCGGGAGTTAAGAGATACCTTTGCAGTTTGGTTCTTGGGAGGAGATGAAACAGGAATTCAGGAGGCGGGAGTTAAGAGATACCTTTGCAGAATGATCCTTGGGAGGAGATGATTTGGTATCACCTGGCAAAAAAATCTACAGTGCCTCTAGACCAGTTTTTTTTTTATGTTACAGTTCTCAGACCAGCAACATTGGCATTTAACAAGTTCTCAGGACATACCTGATTGAGTCTGTGCTGTAACAAGCCCTCGGGATGATTCTAAAGTAACTTTAAGTGTGAGAACTGCTATCATAATCCAGGTTGTCACTGGAATTGAATAGGGTCATAAATTACACATATTCCCTCCCCTTGCCCAGCTGGATGTAGAATTTAGTAGTCAAATCACAGCCCAGAATGTGGGCAGCAGCGACTCCCCACTGCACTTTGAATTCAGCATTAACTGCTCTAGTTGAATTGAGCATTAACTGCTCTACCTGCGTTCAGGGTCTTCTATATTTATAAACCCCAATTGTGTTTCCAATGTTATCTTCTACTGCTCCCATTTCATATTCTTCACATTTTAGTGACGTGGGGGTTATCATTGACTTCCCTGTGTCTCTCTTCCCTGTCATGAGAGACAGTTGATGCCAGTTGTGAAGGCTGAGAAGTGTCTTTAGTACGTGGAGATTTAGGGAAGTGCATTCCTGGATGATGTCACAGTTTAACTAAGACATCAAGTCACTTGAGTGTCTTGGTCTCTATATACCAAAATTCTACCTCAAATACTGTTTCTTTGTAAAATCTTTCTTGAGTCTTCAAACCAACATGTCTCCCATCCAATGCCCCTACCTCTCTCCTCTTGTGTTATATATTTCTCTCTCACAGTAGAGCCTGTTTTGCTTTGTTGGATAGTCAGTATTATCTAAGTTCTTTGATTAGCTTATCAGTTCTTGAGACCAGCACTAAATCCTACTTCAGCCCCTGCCACACCTAAGGCAGTCGTAGTTGTTGAACTGCCTTATGCAGTGGATAACCACCCTTCCACAGAGTCCTCAGCTAGCTTCTAGCCAAGGCTATCAGCTGTATGACATAGGTGTACATTGCATGCTTATCCCAAATTTTTCTCTTGCCTGTGACTGACATTTGTTCTTTTAAGACTTATAGAAAGCTTGCAGCTCGTGTTTAAAATACAAAATCCACTTACAGGAATCAAGACCTGGAAGAAAGATCTAGAGGACGAGCCCAGGTGTTTTTTTTTTTTTTTTTTTTTTACCCCCTGGAGCCATGCAGGAGCAGCTACAGACCCTAGAACTGACCCCAGCTGGGAACAGGGAACAAATCTTTGATTTCATAGTTTTGCCTGCAGCCTTGACTGACAGTAGCTGCTGCCATAACCTCCATCTGTGCCTTCACGCCTTTTTAAAAGGGACTCAGGAAATCTCACTCTGGTCTTATAGGGAATATTTTCAGCCTAAGAAGAAAATTGTGAGCATGAGAAGTAAGCCTGCCTTGCTTTCCCACACCCCAAGACAGAGACTCCTAAGACAATAATGGTCTGGAAAGAATCTGAAGACACACGGTAAAAAATAGATTTAATTTAGTATTTTGAATGCTCTTTTTCATACCATTGTAGTCAAAACAAACAATAAGCAGATAACCCCTTCTCCCGCCAAACAATGTTTGATTTACTTTCATACATTTGTCAGATACATCTTGAAATTCATTCTATAAAATCATAATGGTGAATTCTCAATAGGAGAAATTCATATGATCAGGAAAGATATGGTTTCTTGTGGATTGAAACCAAGGTTTTTCTTTCTTTCTTTTTTTATCCATATTTGTGATTCAATCTAGATCACGTTTTTATCTGCATTGCCTCGGGTTCCTCCCCCCACCCCGGACCAAACTGCAGGGATTCTTCCAGGTTTATTTATCGAGGAACACTGCCATCATGCGGCAGGATGTGTTAAGACAGCCCCTAAAAGACGAGCGGCTTGGTTTTAACCGGGATCCTCTCTTCGGAAGAACGTTTGTGGCTTTAAATTGTGCTTTGCTGTATGGAGCCGTTATTTGTTGATTCCTCTTGGAAAAAGAATCCTTCAAATATTTTTCAAAGGAACAACTCTATGTCAGCTTTTGAATTCCTCAAGGATGTAGTTATATAAAAAATATAACATATGTAAGATGACAACTAATCACTGCTCATTTTATAAATGCATAAAGTTTTCAGAAATGTATCTACTTTTAAAGACAGGGGAATACCTATCTGATGTACACTAACGTGGCTGCCTATTTTTTTTCTTTACACAAAGTCAGTTTAGGGAAATGTAAAAAAGATCTATAGGGAGGCAGCATTCTGAAGTTCAAAAACCGATGTATGAAGCTTGCCTCTAGGTTGGAGGGTCTGCTTGGCCACTAATTAACTATACAGTTTTGAGCCGATACATAAGCTATATAGTTTTAGTGATTTCTTTCTTCACTGAAAGATTTGATTCCCTTAAAAAGAAGCTTTTAAAGCTATAATTCTGTGATTCTACTTAACAAGCAAACAAGTTCTTTAAAAAGCAAGAATGTTGTTTCTGTTCAGGTAGATTATTTTCTCATGGTTTTCCTGAAAATATCTGTCCCCCTTCTTTTCCGCCTCTCTCTCCCATCCGTAACTGCAGCTTTGTGTGCGTGACTGGCCATGCTGAATTTTCTCTGCAAGAATCCAGAGATTATGTGTGGTGTTCAGAATTGCTGCAACTCAAACCGCTTTCATGCATTTAGCTATTTCCCCAGATGTAAAGCTGATGAATCGTTGCAATCGGTAAATAGCATACTGGTTTCTGACAACTGTGGGTCTTAGAGGACATTCAAGAATGTTAGAAAAGACAATTCAGGGGACAGTCTGCTTTCTTTACCCCTGAAAAGGGAAGGGCAATTTTCTTCTCTAACTACACCTTCTGCTTCATAAATTTGTCAAAAGTAGAAAGAGGATACAAATGCCGCCTGGAGTACAATCGGGAGGTTAATGTTCTGATGAGACAAAATTATGGTAAATTATTCCCTTGAGTTGATTTTGTGGAGTGTGTAACAGGGCGAGGGATGGAAATACAAGCTGGTGTTGATGTTTCAACTGTGCTGGAAGGGCATGTAAACGCAGGTCAGTTGCTAGGAGACCCGCAGCACGGAGATAATGCCCCCCTCACCATGAGGCAGGGATGTTTTTACACGTATCTCAAAAACCTTGTCTTCTGCAGCCAAAGATGAGATTAAATATATAGTTTGTCAGAGTTCAGGTGGACCAGGGCTTGATTATTGCTTGTGTCAATCCAGCCATTCTGATATCCACCCAGACAGGGAGCTGCTAAAAGAGAGAACGATATAGCATCGGGCCAGTTCACCGAGATTCCCTGGAAGCACTCTGGGTAATTAGCTGCAAATTCAGTTTAAATACTTTTACATGAAAGGCAACTGGCTTGTTTGCTTATATGGGTTCCAAGAAGTGGGCAATATCAGCTAAATCATCACTTCAGTATTCTGAAAAGAGGAATGCCAGGCTAGAAAGTCCCAGGCTAGCATCCCAAGGCTAGAAATTCCCAGGCTAGAGTCCCAAGCGATGCTGTTGCTTGAATAGGACTTTGGACCAGTTGTTTATAAAGTAGCATTTCTGGCGTTTGAGGGGATTGTTTAACAGATCTTATGCTAAACACACATCCTCGCGGTGTGTAGCGACGACCACCAACATAAATGCACAGAACTCAGAGCTGGCAGCGTGTTAGGAATTCTTCCAGCGCCCCCAGCTGGCTTCCGACAGAACCTGAGCCAGTCTGAGGACCAGGGCAGCCTCCGAAGTGGTGTCTTCAGGAAAGTCTTTCAAAAAATCAGGGCAAAGTCTTCTGCCCTGCGAAGCTTTGCCAGGACATTGCATTCATTATGGAGAAAAAAGCCCTAAAGGCCGAGGAGCAGGTCTCTCAGGCCTCACTTTACTTAGAGGAAACTGAGTCACTGAAAGGTGTTTTGAATACCTAATTATTACTACTGCTGGGAACTTGATCCAAGTCTCACAGGCAGATGTCCTTTTATAATAACACCACCTAGTCTTTTCAGGAGAGTTGTGATGTTTTGTTAGCCCACTGATGGGAAGGACAATAACATCCTGTGAGTTTCCTGTAATGCTTTACACTGCACAGAGCACGTTTATATACATTGTTTCATTCGAGCCTTAGGACCCTGGGAATTATTCTTATAAAGTGAATGTGCCTAGTACCCAGAATTGATCTGTGTTGTCATAGAAGCACAGTTCTAATTGTACTAGTTGGCTAGCTCTTTATTATAATGCTGTCGCCCTGCCTCCAAATCAAGATGGCCTCTGGGAATGGATAATTAAAACCCTAGTGTGGTTTGAAACTTTTTGAATGTGTTTGCTTCACCTTTTGTGTGTTTAATATTGAATATCCACATGTAAACTATGTACTTTATTGCTTATCTCTGGGAAAAACAAAACAATCATCAGTTGAGGCATTTTGGGGAACATACTGTGTATCAGGCCGGGCACACAATGAGGATGCTCTTCTAGGTTTAGTGTTGAGAGAAATGGACTTTGGTTCAAGAAGTAGAAGAAATAAATGGATCCATCAGTTCCACTCCTAAGCTCTATTGAGCTTTAAACATATCTGAGAAGAGGTGGAGGCATCTAACTCAAGGATGGCCTCCCGGTATACCTCCCTCTATCTTGTTAGGGGTTTAGAATCGGCTGCTCCCTTGGCTTAGAAAGCTTTTGCCTGGATGTCAGCAGAGCTTGCTTGCAAACTTCCTTCAAATTTTAGCTCAAGGAAAATGGGGACTTTTCTGACCATTTATTTGAAATTGCAATACTTTCCCGGAGCATAATACCATCTCAGGAACAATCTAAAAGTGGAGGAGGCTTTTCTTACTTAGGGGCCCAGAGGAGGACACCTTGTTTTGATCTGTGGAAGGGTGACTTATGATCTGCCTCTGACCCTAGGCCTTCCCCAGTTTATTTTTCTTTGTAGCACCTATTACCATTTGGCAAAGTATTTTACCATTTGTTCGCTTCCTCATAGCCCTTCTACTAGCATAAAGCCTCCATAAAGGTAAGGATTTTTTCATATTTTCTTTGCATGTCTACAGTGCTTAGAAAAAGCACAAGTGGGAGCTAATATAGACCCTAATGATTCACACTTCCTGGTGTTTACATCTTTCTTTCATCCTTGCTCACACTGAATTAGGGCTAGTCAGTGTGACTGAATATGGTTAAAATAGATGAGGTTAGACATTGCAGCCTCCAACTTGTTCTCTTAGAATTTTCATTCTGGGAGAAGCCAGTTGCCATATTGTGAGGATATTCAAGCAGCCCCAGAGACAGGACCACTTGAACAGAAACTGAATTGCCTGCACCAGCTTGTTAGCCAAGTGAGTGGGCCACCTTGAAAGATCATCTGGCCCCCAGCCTTGAGCCTTTCAGCTGAGGCCTCAAACATCTCCGAACAAAGGCAAGGCTTTCCCCCAGTGGCCTGATCTACAGAAATGGTGAAGAATAATAAATGATTATGTTGCTTTAAGGTAATAATACATTTTGGGTTACTTTCAAATAACTAATAACTAAAAGAGTATCTGGCCCATAGTAAGTTCCCAATATATATTAATTGAGTACAGAGTTTGATGTGAGCAGATTTCATCCTAGATTCCTCGATCAAATATCTGTAATTAACATAAACAAAACTGTATCAAAAGCCATTTGAACAATAAGAACATCAGTTTGGAGTCTCAAGATCTAGGCTTGAGTCTTAGGTCTGCTATGTATTTGCCATCTGATTTGTGTAATTCACTTGTAGTTTTTGGTTCGTAGTTTTGCTGATCTGTCAACTAAAAATAATGATAACAATTACAATTCTATAATGCCACTTGTCTGGCAGAGCCCTATTAATATCATAAATTTTTGGATTAGACCTCTGCTGAAACCTGTATTACAAGTGGAATTTTCTGTTCTGTAAACCAGAAAAACTTCTTTACTGTTTGAAGTCTGGTCCAGTTGCTGGTGTTACCTACAAACAAAAGCATCCTCAGATGAAGCATTCACGTTAACATGTATAAAACAGTAGCCCCCCCCCCAAAAAAAAACCCCACCGAAATGACATGTAATGATCAGGAAGCTACACGGAAGACTTGAGTATAACAGTCAAGGAGAAAGGGGTGTCAGATCACTCCATCACCCATTTCCGTGTGGTGAGAGCAAGGATATCCTAATTCATCTGCTGGGAAAGTCAGGGAGGCCCAAGGGGTTCTGTTTTCACAGAAATTCTGGTTTCTGAAGGTATATTTTAGAACCTCTGGCTTCTTATTTCTTCCTTGTGGCTGCATTTGATGAGTAATTGTGGGGGGGGGGTAGCATCAAATTCATGTTTAAATGCCATAATGAACCAAGGACCCATTTGTGTTCCAGAGAAGGTACCCCAAACAGATGGACTCCGTTGTACACAGACATCATGAAAGCAAGCAGCTGGGACAGTGGCCTGCGGCCTCCCATAGGTCCCTAGAGTGTACACAAGAGTCTTATGGGCCACTTGCCACAACATCATTGGCTTGTCAGAGAGCTCTTCATGTTGCCTCAAGAGCAAAAGATCTGTCCTGGACCTGTCAGGAAACACTAATAAAGAACTCATCTTACTGGATGGAGAGTTTTCATTTTTAAGAGTGGAGGAGACAGGGATTTCTGACAGGCCTGACTAGACAGTGTGAAACCCGGCCACTGTGTCATCTGGCCTCCTGAGACCTAGAGAGATGGTGACTTGAGGCAGTGGTCTGAATAATGTAGGCAGGTCTCAAGTCTGTTACTCCCCATATATTAGCATGACTTTGATGGGCAAGTTAATTAAGCTGCTATTTGTTTGGTAACTACAAACACTCTCTTAAGTTTTATCCTCGACTGCTCAGTTAAATTGGTCAATAATTGGTTTTTAGCCAAATAATACAGATTATACCTCAATTTGGTATGTTTCTTCATTGAAATTTGCTTTGTTTTCTCAAATTATTCCACAAAGTTTGGATCTATTATTTATTTCTTCCTGTATGGGACAAGAGTAAAATAGTTTTAGTGAGGAAAATTATAATGCTCTCTTTAGGCTAAAATTTTATTTATTTATAAAAATATCTTTTAAGGAGCGTTCTTTGAGTGCAAATGGGAAAACCTGCTAGACAAATTATAAAAGAGCTATAAGATTAACACTTTAAATGTAACTTTAAATATTAAAGCAATGCTTTTAAGTTTCATTCTTAAATTATCTTTTTGGTAGCCATTAGCCTGTGGGGCGAAGTCATAAGTTTTATCAACCCAAGGAGAAAAGATGTGGTGCCACTGATCACGTTTAAATCTCAGTGGTGACTTTCAGAAAGAAAGGAGTTAGAAAATTGGGCATTTTTCAATGAGCATTTTAAAAAATTGCTTTATCTTCTTATTTAGTATTTCAAGGACCACACCTGGAAAACTCAAATCCTGGGATTTCTATCACAAAGCAGAGATGACGGCCCTTCCCCCTATGGTGGGAGATCCATAGGCCTGTTATCTAGTGAGTAAAAAGAATAGTTAAAGAACAAGTATAAAGTCCGTCTGGATCCTCTATCCAGGAAGGCTGGAAGTCCTGATGGCTTATGAGAGGAGACAGAGGTTGGTCCACGGCTCAGAGGTCATGTTCTCATCTCTCCTAACACACTTCTTCCAGAGTAGAACTTTGAGGGGGAAGAAAGCTAATATGCCTGAGGAAATCTCAGAATACTGGGTTGGCCAGCATTGGAGAGAATGTAGATAGCTTGGAAAACTCCACGCCTCAGCTTAGGTCCAAGTCCACTCTGGCCCTAAAAAGATGACAAGAAGGGACAGGAAGAGGCTGTTGGTTCTTCAGGGTCCCTGTGTGATATATAAGGACCGCACAGTGGTGATGTGTCTCAGGACAGAACACACAGTGTCTTAGTATACATTGAACTAACATCGTCAAGTGGCTGCAGTGTTTGAGGACATCAAAACTGGAGGCAAATGACCAGGGTCATATACTCGTGTAGGAGGAGAGCCACAAATCTGAATTGAGCTGGATCAGATCCAGTTACAGGAGCCACTCTGCCACTGGGCCATGGAGATCAGGGAGTGTCTAGGGCACAATGTGTCCATCTGGGAACCCCACCCCCCTCAGTTACCAGTGTAAGCTGCACTCCTACCCTGCCTGATACTCACCTGGTGCTTATGATCTGGCTAAATTGATGATTTATGTCAAAAGTCTCCTTCAATAATACTGGTTGTAAAATACAACTCTTGTATATATTGTTCCTATAGGTATCTGATATTCCCTGAAGCTATTTTAGAGAAAAAGTTAGAACTATCAAAGTAGAGAATTTTATTCTAAGAGACTGATAATTTACTTAAGAGACGCTATTGATTATTTGGATCAGTCTAAACATGTCAGATTGGCCAAAAATTGTTCACCCCTTTGTCACTAAGTTAGGCATAGACACCTGTAACGAGGATAGGATCAATTAACTGAGTACAAACTATCTTATTTTTGTATGAAATTCAGTAAATTTGCAATGTTGTGTGACAACTTCGAGATGAAAAAGATCTAGTGATTTCCATCACCACTCAAATCCATTAGCATGCTAAATTCTAAAAGGACAGAGATTGATTGAAGGACTTGTTCTCTGCTGTGTCTCTAGTACCCAGAGTAAGTATCTGGCACAGGGTAGCTTCTCTATAGGATTTGATGAAGAAATTATAACTACTTGTAAAAAAATTCCCCCTAAGAATCTCAATACAATTTCAACAGAAGCAGTGTGTCACAGAAGACTTGGTTGAGGACCAAGCCCTTGGTTAAGGAAGTATTTTGACATGTCTGTTTCTGTTGAAGTTATTTTTTAAAAATCTCATAATTTAACCTAAGAAATTAACAAAATTTTTAAACCTTAAAAGTCTAAAAATTAAAATAAAATTCAAGCAAAACTAATCTATAGTATTAGAAGTCAAGATAATGATTATCACTGTAGTTTAACTTTAGTGTTAGTTACACAGGTGTGATTGATCACTGTGGAAATTTGATAACCTCTCAATTTACGACCTGTTATTTTCTTGTATTATGTTACACATCAATAAAATAGGCTAAAAATTTGGTTGTCATTTGCATCCATGTTTACATATTTAGGTAAATTCTAAGAATCAAATAGTAGTATCGTTTTAAGTCCTTTAAAAGTCATGCCACCAATTATTCTGCAAGAAGTTTTCACCAGTTTTGACTCTGACAAATATTATAAAAAGGTGATTTATTTGTATTCTCATTAGTTCTTGCTATCATCATTTTTTCTAATTTTTAATGATTGTCAGGTAAAAAATTGAGTATATATTTTTCTCTCCAACTTTTTATTTTGAAAAATGTCAAACTTAAGTGAATCTTTCTAAGAGTAGAATGTGAACATTTTAAAACAATAACTAAGAAAATGACATGAAGGCTATGTTAAACAGTTTGATGGAAGTGTTTCGGATTGTGTGTGAAAACCCCACACTGTACCCCAGAAGTGCATCAGTGTACATAGTTACCATTCAATAAAAAAAAAAGAAAAGAAAAATGTCAAACTTACAGCAAAGCTGTAAGTAGTATAGTATAATGCACGCTGGTATTTCCTTCATTAGATTTCCCAGCACTTATCTTTTTGCAGCATTTTCTTTCTGTTTCTGTTTATGCACGTGTGCACACACACACACACATCTATTGATGTGTCTTTCTGATCTTTTTTTTTTAAAGAATGGTTATTCTCTCTCTCTCTCTTTTTGTTTTTTTTTTTTTTTTTTTTTTTTGTGTTTTTGGCGGGTGCTGGTTTTGAACCAGCCACCTCCGGCATATGGGGCCAGCGCCCTACTCCTTTGAGCCACAGGTACCACCCTGATCTATTTTAAGAGAAGTTTTAGACATTGTGACAATTTATCCCAAAATGTACTATTATTATTTGTTTCTGCAGTTTTTGGCTGGGGCCGGGTTTGAATCCATCACCTTCAGTATATGGGGCTGGCGCCCTACTCCTTTGAGCCACAGGCGCCGCCCCCATAATGTATTATTTAAGAATTAGAATAGTCTGGGCGGTGCCTGTGGCTCAAAGGAGTAGGTCTCTGGCCCTATATACGGGAGGTGGCAGGTTCAAAACTGGCCCCGGCCAAAAACTGCAAAATAAATAAATAAATAAATAAATAAATAAATATGAAATAAAACAAACAAAAGAATAAGAATATTCTTCTATACAACTACAGTACCATTGTCACACTTTAAAAATTAGCAATTCTGTATTGTCTAGTAATGTGTTATCCATATTTATAATTCCATAATTGTCCCAATACAGTATTTTTCTAATTGATTTTTTAAAAAATATATAGGATTCAATAAAGTTTATTCACATATTACATTTAGCTGTTTTGTCTCTTTTTACCTAAAACAATTGCCCCTACCCAGCCCCACTTTCTCATTACATTGAAATTTGTCAAGTCTAGGTTACTTGAAAACCCTCTTTTTGTTTTCAGATGTGTATGACAATGATTGCTTTTACAGGCTCACATTACGCAATTATTATAGGTTTTCAGAAGCACATGTATCAACAACTGTCACAAATTTTCATTTTTGGCAGTTGGTTAGTCAGAGCAAGACACTGGATCTCCAGCCAGGCACCAGATGTTTTTACTGAGAAAAAAAAAAAAAGAGAGAGAGAGAGAGAGTGTTAAGAGCTTTTAAATCTTACGTTATTACTTTGATCATATAGGAAATAATTGTAACATTTCATGCCTGGAAATACATCGTGAGACTTTCCTTCATATTGACACTAAATATTACTGAATGGATCAGTTAATATATTACATACTCTAGAAGGACCTGAAAATGCAGTGACAGCCAAGGAGGATATTTTGAAGTTTGAAATGATCCCTATATAAATAGAACGGATCAGCATAACTTTGGGATAAAATTAGCCGACAGTTTGTGGACTCTCCAGCGTGTGCCTGTTTGCTTGGTGCTGCTCTCCTGATAAATCACAGCAAAGCTTCCAGAGGGAGAGGAAGGATGGACGGCACCTCTGCCCCTATCACTAAATCTAGAGCTGCCAGGTTAATTAAGAGAAATTTCCTGGAGGCTCTAAAGTCAAATGACTTCGGCAAATTGAAGGCCATTTTAATCCAAAGGCAAATAGACGTGGACACAGTTTTCGAAGTTGAAGATGAGAATATGGTTTTGGCATCTTATAAACAAGGTAAAAAAATATATAGATATGATTATAAAATTGATAGAAAATGAATTTTTTTAAAAAAATGCACAGTGCCAGTTGCTCACTGTTTCTTATTGTTTCTTTAAGTATTTATTTAAAAAGTCTTTCTGATTTGATGTTTTCTTTCTTTTTAAACTGGAACACATCAGAGGCTGATATATTTGTGTCTTGTCTTTCCTTTGCTTTTCTTTTTTCTACCACTGTGCCTAGAATTTAAAATCCTAGACATTCATATTTAGGAAAGCACTTTCTGTTCTTAACTTTTCTTCTGATAATGATGGTATAGAATGAGAAAAATATTTCTAGATTATGGCTAGACAGATCATAGAGACCTAATCTAAACAAGGTGGCTGCTTAGGGAGCAGCCTGCTAATTCTCCGTTAATAGCCGCTTAAATATGCATCATCTTCTGGATGAAAAAAACGACTCCCCTCTCGTTTGGAGGGTTAATAGATGGATAAAGGCTTTCCACAGCACCTTGATGGTCCTCATTCTTTTAGTGAGTTTTTAGTTCAGGCACAAAAGCTGAACTCAGAAAAACCAAAAAGTTCACTTTGTTTCCTGGGCTGCAGTAAAAGTTCAACTTTGCAGATGTGCTCAGCCCAGGATATCTGTTGTATAAAAAACTAAGGAAAACAAAAACGTCAGAAGTTTATCTTCTCCGAGAATTTTCTGGAACCCGTGCTTAATGAATCAGAAATAAATTAGAAGTGCACTGATTCTGATTTCTTAAATCAATTAGTTAATGTGGGAACTTAAGGATAAGTTAGGGCGTCTCATGGAGCAAACTGCAAGGGCACGCCCTGGTCAAAATGGATATGTTTTGGCCCTGGTCAAACAATATAGATGCTAAGGTCTTATATCCAGCATGTACAGAGAGATGGTAATTATTTTTCATGTTTAATGATGTTTTCTGTTCACACGTAAATCATCAGCGTCCTCTATTTTGGGATATGAGTGCTCACGGTACAGTATAGATTTCCTTATGAATGTACTATCCACTGATTATCAATTCTGAAGGATCGAGAAGAGTTGAGGTCAGTTACTGTGTTCGTGATTTCTGCTTAAGGGCTTTATGATAAATTGGCATTGCTATTTTGGCTGAAAGGGAGGGTCTGATTTTTTTTAAGTTGATGGGGACACTGTTAGAAAAAAAGAATGTATGTTATAAAACCAGATCACTTTCATCTTATAACTTTGTTCAGTGAAAAATGTCTGAAGGCTAAATTCACTTTTAAGGTATTTTTAAATTCTTTGATTTGTGCCCAGGGTTGAGTCAATGGATAAGTCATAGATTCTGGGAAGGTTCTGGGGATGTGGGAAAGGAGGCTTTAGGGGCAGGCTCTGGAAACAGGGTGTTGTTTCTCCTACTTCCAGTGGGGCCATCACCCTTGAATAAGAAAAAAATACATTTTAAATTCTTTCTGTCAACAGGAGCCAACGCCTACGGTCCTCACAGAGCTAACTTTTCATTCACACTTATAGGTGTTTTCATCATGTTAGTACCATGGGGTGTGGCTTTAGTTAGGGAGAGCAAATTACACCCTCTGGGAAAGGAATGGAGGCATATTCGTTCCTATACATGCCAAGTGGATGTAGACACAGAAAAAACAGGATTTGTGGTCATATCTTTAGGGTTGATGCAGGAAATCCTTTGTGCGTGTGCCTGTGTGTGCCTGTGTGTGCATGTGCGTGTGTAGAAAGAATACCCTTACTCTCTGTTTAACAGGAATGTGGGCACAAGAATCTGTCTCTGTAGTTGTAAATCCAGGGTAAAGTTTCATCTTTCCTCAAAGTTTCTTCACATGTTTTTCACCTGCTTCCAGACTAATGATCAATTCTTTTACAATTTCAGGTAGGAATGGAAGTGATAAATAGAATCCTAGTTGCTAACCAAGCAGGTAGAACTAAGTGGTTGTATCAATTTCTTCAGTCACAAAGGGATTCTCAGGGAACTGTGTTGAGCTGAGGGGTCTATACTGGTTAGCCAGTTAATTGCTATTTGAAGTGTTCTAAGGAACAAGACCCGTTTCTGTGTGGCCTTCAAGGGTATGTGGCTGAATTAAACTTTGTGAGACTTTATTAAATTAAAGTAGACCTTTTGGATATTGGCCACTGTTGAATATATTACTCTTTGATTTTTTTTTAAAACACGTTTGAAAAGCTCTATACAGGAAACTATATAAATCATAATGTGCAGCTTGATTAATTGTCACAAAATAAACTTATGCAGCCAGCATCCAGATGAGGAAAAAGAACATTACTGTTTATTTTTAAAGTATGGGATGCTTCACGTTTCAGTTATTCTGGCTGCACAATTGTATACAACCTATAACAAATATCATGCTACTTTAAAATGTCCTTGTGTAACTAATAATATAATTCTGTCTTTAACATATGATTGGACTATGGAAAACTAACAGTAGCACAATCAATTCTAAACCATTTTCATTTCTTTTAGAACAAACAGTGTTTTTCATAGGATGCAAAAAGGGACCGCATTGTATCCCTAAATATAGTACCTCAAAGCCAATATGAAAGTCAGTGTATGATTTTTGGAAAGGTAACTCAGAATTTTACTGGCAAATAAATCAACATAGGAGCTAAATGGGGCTTCCCAAATCTATAATCTAGTTGGTATACCGATGGTCAAAGGTTGAATTTATAAGTAAATATAAAATGTGGATTTTGTAGGGAAGTAGAACGCACCTATTGGGTTACAAGGAAATCTGGGAACTTCTTTCTGCTCTTTCCTGGAGCACTTGGCCCATCTCATCGAGCAGCTTCTCCTACCACTGTGAACAGAGAACTGATTTAGGATCCAGCGGCCAGATGCTGTTCCAGCTGTGGGCCCTATTTCCCACCAGCACCTAACAATGATTCTTAAAGTTAGGGAGTTCTCACTCCATTTACTCAAGTCCTTTGAAGCTTCAGCATCAACTATTCAGATAAAATCATGTTTTATTAGCAATAAAAAAAAGCAACTTCTCTCACCCTTGGTAAAGTAGATAATGGGAATATGCTAGTTGTTATTGAAAGACTTCCCCAGGAATGGCAGAGATAATGGGTCTTAAGAGCAAAAGCAAGTGAGCAAAATTGTATTTATCTGATTTAATTTACTTTAAAATAAGAACTACATGAAGAAAACATAAATACACGAAGTACTTCTCTGAACCGCCAAATGTGATGTTATCGAATAGTCACAAGATATCAATGTTATAAAATTTGTCATGGGAGCAGGATGAAGTATTTAGAGAGAGAGCAAACTCAAAAGAAATCTCTAAAGAATACTCAAAGGCCCTTTGTATTGGTTCTCCTGGGTGACCTACATACTGGAAACATGAGGGAATGGCCAAAAAACCGTTTCCAAAGATTTTTCCAACTACACGTTTTGATTTGCCTTCAGAGGTGTGAGCTTTGGCTCATTAATGATACAGGCAGAATATCCTACTTATCTCTTTGGTATGAAATTCCCTAGTCAGCAAGGTTAATCAGAGTCCTTTTATTAATCAGTGTAATGCACTTTAAGTACGTCGTTTATGGCCCACAGACGCTGGTTTCTTGGTTGTAGTCATATTTTTAATTAAAATAACCAATGAATGATTTCACTTGAAAACTTTCTGGCAGGTACTTTATCTACTTTACTGAGTAGCAACTGCTTTCCAAATATCTTGAAAGCTGTTCTTTTCACTCTCCTAATGAATAATCTCTTTATCACCTCATTTTCCTCTTTGCCAGAAATTCACTTACCTGCTTTCCTAGTCCATCCTGGGTTCTTCTCCCTTCCTGGATATTCAAACTTTTAAAATTTACATTTTAAGCTTTTTTTTTTTTTCTCCCTCCCAGGGGAACTTGGAGAATTTTCCTGAAAATATTAGCTATTAAAAAATAGCCAAGAATTGTGCTTCAGACTGTAATCCTTCAGGACTGTGTAAATACGTGGACGTAAGCAGAGCAAATGTCTGTTAATCCAGCCACAAGCAGCGTGTGTAACCTTTGGCTATAATAACAGAGGCTTCTCGCGGGTGGAGTTCTTTTGACTCTGATAACATTATAGTTGATAACTGTTGCAGGGCCCGGGCTTAGTTGAAGGTTTACCAGAGAGGTGTACATCCTCTCCAAATGCATCTAAAAGATGGCCAAAATACATTGTTCCTTACCATAGTGCCTGAGCCTCAGCTGCTCAGGCATATCTCTTTGGTTTCAGATTTCAACTGAACTTACAGACACACACACACACACACACATACACACACACACCTCCCACAGGATTAGTCTGCACATTTCTGCAGGCGTAAAATTTCTAAAATTCCTTTAGAACTTTTGGCTACCAGTGATATTGGTTTGGAGGTAAACTAGATCACAGATTTCGTTTCAAGGTTTTCAGGAGACGAAGTTTAAGGGTAAGAAGTGGCCTCTGTCCATATGAGTCATATGTACTCAGGAACTTTATACTGCCTAACCTCTAACTGACTGATTATTTTCATTTGTAAAATGTCGACAAGACTCTAAGCCCCCTGCATGCAGGTAATCAGTGATGTTGTGAAGGTGAAATTGTGTCAACATATTACATAGGGCCCCAGGCCCATGAAAGGTGATGGCCGGGACTGTAAAGGCACATGGACGGGCACGGCCTGCATTGGGGGTTCCTTGTGGGATCTGTGCATAGCAGGAGGCATCTGTGTTTTCTTCCTCTTGCCTCTCCTCCGCAGGGCCCCTTGCTGCAGCAGCGCCGTCTGCACGAGCCCCCACTGCACACAGACTGCAGACCTGGGGGAGAGTGTGAGGGGTTTACATTAGAGGGAGACAGGGATTCTTCGCCCCCACCGAGTCCCCAGGGGCTTTGTTTCCCAGTTCCACACCGTGCCTGTTCTTTGTGCAGTCTGAGCACATAGGAGAAGGGCAGGCCTGCATCTGCAGAGGTGAACAGAGGGGGGTCTTTCAAAGACAATGGCTGAGAATAAATCACATTCCAGGGTTTCGAAGCCCTGGGAAAATTCGGCTGTAGGAAGAAGGGAGGGTACAGAAAATGAATCTGCCTGATCAGTTCACTGTGTTTCTGGCTTGCTGTGACCGGGCTGGTTATATTCGGAGGACACATTCTGATCCTTCACTTGTCAGCACCGATGCAAGGTTGTGAACAGGCACAGCCTCAGCTGGGGTTTCTGAAGACAGCTTTCTCTGGGCTTGGTCCTCCACGAGGAGGGTGGACTCACTTCCACACTTGCTACACAGTGGCTCGTGGCTACAGCCTCATTTTAAGGTGGTGATTTTATATGGGTGGCTTCTTTGCTAGGGGCTGTGTTTTCCTCTATCGAGAGCAGCAGCTCTCCTGTTACTGCTGGGGGCTGAATTATCTAGCCCACCCCCCCCCCCTTCTGCAACCAAAGTTCTGCAATGCAGCTTCCAGGTGAGCTTTAGTACACTCTGAGCCACAGCCTGCAATCAGTCCGTCCGAGTACCATTTTTCCATTTTAGCTTCCCAGGGGCAGCAGGTAAGGAGTCTCGTCGCTACCTGCCACACACATTGCCATGCAGGAGATGACAGCTGTAGGCACAATTCCATTCAGGGAGTATTCTGAATTCTAGGACCTGGTGGCCTGTGAGTCTGACTGGTTACTGGTTATGAACATGGGAGATGCAGATGAGATTGACCAAGAGGCCAAGGATAAATGAGTTATACAATAATAGGCAACATCTATTTTCTAGGTGCTCTGGGAATTTAGGACAAAGAAAAAAAAATCAAGAAGCAAATGTGTTTCCGTACATATCAGAAATATGCCGTTTTATACTGAACTTAGGATCGTCTTCCCTTTCCTGTGATCTGTGAAGCAGTCTGGGAGCTAAACCTATTCTGCTTCCACTAAGACAAAGACAGATAGAAACTCCGCATTGCGGATATTCTGATTTCCGGGAGTTTGGACTGAAGCAGGCAATGTATGGCTCTAGCAGGCTGAAAAAGTGGCAGTTTTCTCATCTGGAAAATGAAAGGCTTGGAAGGATAATCTTCCCTCCAGTGCTAACATTCTGTGTTTCTTTGATTTTACATCTAATGGTGTTTTCTTAATCAGCTCTCGGCTGCTTCCTTTCTGAGACCATTTTTCTTCCCATTGCAGAAGCAGGCCTGAGTGTCCAAGCCGTCACCTCATAGAGCCAGCTGCCTGATCTTTGCCACTAATCGGCAGGCAAAACACACCCTGGCTGTCAGATCTGGAAACAGCTTCCTTCCAAGAGAGTTAGAAAAAACTGTTTTTGCAAATTGCTTGTTGAGGAAATTTGAGTATTAAAATGACTGGTTACGTATTAGTGTTAATGTGGCAGTGGTTCATTCTTTATCAAAAGCAGGTTGCATAACGTATGTATTTGCTTGGGACACAGATTCAATGTATAAATGCATCTATATATACACATGCATTTTTGTGCATATCTACCCCCCCCACACACACAGGCATGGGGCTGATATTCAGCAGCCCAGACTATCTGTGACACTACTTCGTTTTGCCAGAGAATGTCCATATAACCAAACACATCTCTTTGAAGTGCCTGGAATCTTAAGTTAGTTACGTTAGAAATTAATTATATTGGCTGAATACAGATTCCTATATAAATCCACATAATCCTGAGAGGAATCACACTTTAAACAATCCTTGGCCCATTAGACGTTAACGTGAAATAACTGGATTTCTTTTTAAAGTGTACATTTAGATAAAGGGAAAGGTAGGAGGGAAAGAAAGCAAAATGGCCCTAGAATTTGGAATGGGATAAAAAGGGATTAAAGGGGGGTGTGTGTGTGTGTTTTGCAGGGTGGGCTGCAGAAAGACAAGCTCTGGGTTGAATTCATTCATTCCTGTGGGGATTAATCAGCATTGAATATAACCCTGTAAATAGCCACATTAAATTAAATTTCGTTTTCCCCCTTCTGGATGGATAGAGGGAGCATAGTCAATTTTAATTTTAGTTGTTTTTACAAAAAGTAACACATGCACAGGGTGTGATATTTGAAGTTATAAAGAGAGCATTTAAGAGCAAGTTCATTTATGTCCTTGGCCCCCAGCCCCGCAGCTCTTGGAAGCCCCCACTGTAACCAGTTTCTTTTTACAGTTGTTTACAAATATAGTTGCACATATCATACTTCGCATACAGTTTAGCTCCTCCTTCTCTCACCTGATGATATATCTTGAGATCTTTCCATTTCAGTCTATATAAAACTGCCCCATTCTTTTTACTGGGTGCATGGTATTTGATGATACAGATACACTGGAATTTATTTGAATAGTCTCCATGGGTCACCCTTGAGGTTGTTTCCAGGGATTTAACCATTATGAACAATGGCATTGTGTAGTATGGACTCTTGTATGCAGACTGTTTTGCCAGGATTCCTAACTCCCAGGAGCACCTTGAACAGAGTACAAGGCCAGCATTCCTCTGGCATTGTGTAACAACATGTGGTCCGTGAGGGTGTGTCACACTAAGTTACATTCCTGATAGGAGAAATATTCAGGAATGACACACATTTAGTGTTTTTCACTTAAATGAAAGAATTTTAATAGCTGACTAGCAGGCCCATTTTTAAGTGATCATCATCTTCAGAGTGCCCTCTTGAGCTTCATCATTTCTCGGAAAGGGAGGTGCCCAGAAGTAATCACCGTATTCTAGATTTATTCTGATCTCATCTAATCAGCAAAGAATACAACTTTTATTTCTCTTATTCTGGGCACTGCACTTTTATTAATGTAGTTTAAGATTGTATTAGTTTTTGGCAGCTCTGTGCCAGTGTTGGCTGATTTTGAGATTAATGTCAACTGAAATCCCTAGCTTTTTTTTTCTCAGATAAATGGCCATTAAACCATATTGTGCTTACCTTGTATTTATAAGTAGAATTTTTATAACCTAAAAGCAAACTTTTGATGAATTCATGTTAAAATTTATTTTGTTCTGTCAGTCCTAGAGTCTTTTCCAGGCTGTTCAGCTAGCCTTACATCTTCATTTTACCATCAGTATTTTTTCTTTCTATACCTGTTTTCCATTCTCCACTCATAGTGAGCTTAAATGCTATGGCTGTACGGGTTGACATTGAAAGAAAGTTTATAAAGTCATCATTGTTATAGCTAGTCAAACGTGCCAATCATTGGAGACCTGTAGAAAAAGGATGAATGTGCTCAGTGTATAGAACTCAAAGGTCAGAGAGAGAGAGAGAGAGAGAACATTTCTAGCAACTGATGGGAAAAATGTACCTAAGATCTCAGATCTGGGTACAGTTATCCTCCAGACCAATAAAATCTGTGCATAGCTGTGGGCATAGTTAATTGTGCAATATATCTTATTTATCCATTTATTTTGGCTGCTAGGAAGTTCACAGGCAAATTTGTGATATAATTCTAGTGTACAGGACATGGTTTATATTTTCTGTTCCTGCATATCTTACTCTTGACTTCTTTTTATTTTCCTGCTTTTTTCTTTTTTAAACGTGTGTATAAAAATTTGGAAGTACCTTGAATTCTTCTTTGGAAAGAGATACCATATAAACCCATAGGTAGGTGAATAAAATCTTGGTGTGACAAAGTTTAAAAGATTAAACATATTCACACCTCGGATTGGTAACAACAGCTTTAGGAAAAAAGAAATGAAATGGAATAAAAATTATGAGCTTATAAATAATACCTTTGGAATCATTCAAGGCAAATTCTCACTGACCGGGAGTTAAAAAAAAATTCTCTAAGAGTCTCACGCAATTCACCATGGAAAATAAAATACAGTCACATAATGAAGGTCAGAAACTCAAATTCCTTTAAGATTCAGATAGGTAAAGTAAATAAAGAAACAAAATATAATAATATGTAATAATAGAGGCAGTGAGAACTTGGGAAACTCTGTCACACTTAAGTATATCAAAATACACTATTAAATAAAACATTTGCAGACCCATCAGTTACTAGACTGAGTTATTTTCCCTTAATTTTATAAATGTGACCCAAATAAAATACTTTGTAAAAATCTTCTTTTTCAGGTCATTGGTTGCCTAGTTATAAATTAAAGTCTTCCTGGGCAACAGGCCTGCATCTCTCGGTCTGGTTTGGTCATGTGGAATGTCTCCTGGTGCTGCTAGACCACAATGCTACAATCAACTGTAGACCCAATGGGAAAACACCGCTTCACGTGGCTTGTGAAATGGCCAACCTGGATTGTGTTAAGATCCTCTGCGACCGCGGCGCAAAGCTCAATAGCTACTCTTTAAGTGGACACACAGCTTTGCACTTCTGTACGACTCCAAGCTCCATTCTCTGTGCCAAGCAGTTGGTTTGGAGAGGTAAGCCCTGTGGGGTGGCTGCCCTTGTGTCTGCTTGCATATCCATGGTTTCAAGACTTGGTGACCTCAGGCAATGTAATAGGCATCCATGCACATTCAACCTAGTTCAGAAGCCCTAGAAATACATGTCAGTGTGTGTACACGCACACACACACAGACACGAGTGCGCACATACACATATTTATTTAGTTCTGTTAGTCCAGGCCATTCAGTAATGATCACATCGAAATCATCATCATTTCTTAGTTGCTAGAAGCTCATTAATTTATTCACCTAGTTAACAAATATTTATCTAGCTCTTATTATACATTGGGTAATGTGCTAAGTAAGTGAAAAAAAGAAAATAGTTTCTGCTTTCAAAGGGCTTGTATTCTAGTACAGGAGATAAATATTAATAAAATAAATTCATAAATATATAACTAGAAATTGGAAAAAAGTACTACAAAGGAGAAAATAGGCATTATAAAAGAGAATGTCAGGAGTGAACTATTATAAAATGTGTAAAGACTTCTCTAAGGAAATGATATATAGGCTAAGACTTTAGGGATGAGAAGGAGCTAGTCATTCAAAAATGGAACCAAGAGTAAAGGAAATAGCTTAAGTAAAGTTGCAGGAGGGAAAAAAAATAAGGAAGAGGCCTAGTATGACTGCAGTGTCTTAGGTGTAAGGGTACAAGGTAGGGTAGGAGAGCAGGAGGGGACAGGAGTGTCGCAAAATGATAATGGACGTGTTAAGTCCTATGGGGAGTTCAGGGGTCTGAAGTATAGGGTTTGGACATGGAGCTACTGAAAATTTTAAGTAAGACAGTGACATGGTTTTCTTTTCACTTAAATCCAACACTCTGGAGGTATGCAGAGAATGTGTTGGAGGGAGGCAAGGAAGGAAGCAGGGAAACCAGCAGGAAGGCTACTGTAAGACTCCAGGTGACAGAAGATGGTGGCTTTCACTAAGGGGCAAGAATGGATAGGAAGATTAGAAGATCTATTTGCAAACGTATTTGGGAAGCAAAATTGATGGCATTTAGAGTTGGACCAGTATGGGTGGGGACATGAAGGAAAAGGAAGCCCCAAGTGTCTTTGCCAGGGATCTGGTTTTAGAAAATGGGCAAATACGATGATGGCATTTTTTGAGATGGAGAAATTTGAGGAAGAAACATCCACGAGAATGATGATTTAATCTTTTTTTTTTTTTTAAAAAAAGCCAATTTATAGGAGTATTATTTTCATTCAGTAAAGTTCATAGTAAAATTTACTGTTTTTGAAAAACAATATTTTTGCAAAACTATCACCACAATTATTTTCAAAAGTTCCTGGAAGCCCTGTGTAGTTAATCCTCCCCCCACCCCCGACCCCACAACACTGATCTGTTTTCTGTCCCTACAGCGTTTCCCCTTTCGGAATGTCATGTACATTAAATTATGCCTTTGGAGTCTGGTTCCTCCCACTCAGCATAGTACAATACATGAAACAGAGTTTATCCATTCCCCAGTAGAGGGGCATTTGGATTATTCCTAGTTTTTGTCAATTTTTTAAAGAAAAGCTGATATAAATGTTTGATATGGGATCTGAGGTGAATGTGTTTCCTTTCTGTTGGGTAAATAGTTAGGAGTGTGGAAAGATGGGGAGTTTGATAAATTTATAAGTAACCGACATATTTTTTTTCCCAAAGTCATTTCATCATTTTGTATTTCTACCAGCAATGTATGAGAATTACAGCTCCCCATCCTTGCTACAACATCATAATGTGTGATTAACAAAAGTTACTTTAGGGGTGGTGCCTGTGGCTCAAGAGTAGGACGGAGGTAGCAGGTTCAAACCCAGCCGTGGCCAAAAAACAAAAGTTACTTTAGCCATTCTTATATGCTCATAATGGTATCTTATCGTGGTTTTAATTTTAATTTCTCCAATGACTAATGTTGAAGATGTTTTTATGTATTTATTTTCCGGCTGTATATTCACTTTGCTGAAATGTCTGTTCATGCTTTTGTTCTTTTTTAAAAACTGAGTTGCTTATTTTCTTATTACTGATTTGAGAGAGTTCTTTATGTATTCTGAATATTAGCCCCGTATCAGATATACTTTTTGCACATATTTTTATTCATTCTTTAGCTCTTGTTTTCCTTTTCCTAACGGCATCCCTCAAAAAGTGAAAGTACTTAATTCAAATCGAAATTATCATTTTTTCCTCTTGTGCCTTATGCCTTTTGTGTCCTATCTAAGAAATATTTTTTTTTCCGTGTTTGTTTCTAGAAAGTTTATAATTTTATGTTTTACTCTAGACCTAGGATTCACTTCAAGTTAATTTTTGAATATGGTGTGAGGTGTGGGTAGAGGCTTATATTTTTTTCTACAGGAGCCCAGTAGTTTCAACATCCTTTGTTGAAAAGACTATTTTTTCACCATTAAATTGCCTTGCTATCTTGCCAAAACTCTACTGGCCATATATGTATGGGTTTATTTCTGGGCTCTAGCCTATTCCATTGATCTATATATCTATTTTTTTTTTGCTAATGGTCCATGACATTATTAATGTAGCTTTGTATCAAGTCCTTAAATCAGGTAAAGTGAGTCCTCCTAGATCAGCTTTAAATATTGGAAGTTTCACATCTCTTTGAGACTTCAAAGGGATTAAGTAGAAGATGCACTTGGTAAAAAAGTATGAATTTCAGAAGAGAGCTCTGAAATACAGCTTTAATTTCATAATTGTTGACCTATAGATTGTATTTGAGGCCAAGGAAACCAATGAAATCACTTGGATAAAGAATATCAATAAACAACACTGAACCTAGACAGTGAACCAAGACACAGTGAATTCTAACATTTAGAAGTTAGAAGATTCAGAAGGACCCAATGAAGCAGTGTAAGCTATACTGACCAGTGAAACAGGAAAAATCTAACAGCATTTTGACAACATAAGGACTTCTTAAAAAGTGTGGGCTCCAGAAACAGAGAGTGGCCAGCTGTATCGATAGCTACAGAGGTTTAATCAAACATTCATGAGATTATGTAACAGAGTTATCAGTTACAAAAATAGTTCTGGTGAAATGGTGTAGAGGCCAGATTAGAATGGCAGAAGATGTGAATGGGTGGTTAGAAATTAGAGAGGTTGAAACAGAAAAGTTAGACTGCAGAGTGAGCATAAGAATGACATGATTGATGGAAACAGGGCAGGGCAGGGGAGATCACAGGGGAGCATTATCTGTAGTCTGTAGATAAAAGACAATGCTCGTCAGCCAAAGGAGTGATACGTAGAAAGAAAAGAGCTAAAGATGCACGAGGCACGAGAACTGAAACCTTACAGTCTTTGGGAAGTTGAGATGAGATGACATCAGAGACTACGGGACACCTCCTCATTTTAAACAGGAAGCCAAAAGTAAAAGGTGGTCTTAATGATCTAATTCACCCACATGGAGAAAAACTCATTTCAATTCAAGTTGGGGAGAGGGAGAACAAGGGAGGGAGGAAACCAGAGGGAGGGCTCGAGGTGCTCCCACCGAATGGGCACAATGGAGGGGTGTGTGGCGCACCTTTTAGGTGCAGGAGACGGCTACAGGAGGGACTCTACCTAACAAATTCAAATATTGTGACTCGGTTGCTTGTACCCTCACATTAACCTAAAATTTAAAAAAGGAAATAAAAATAAAAAATAAGATATAAGATTTTTAAAAAGATGATCTTAAATGCCAGAACATTCACAGATTTGGTGATGTTAAGATGAGGAGGTTCCTATCTGCTGGATTTTCTCTCTCACTACTGTGTGTGACAAAATCATCAGCCAAACATGAGAAATGAGCAGAAAACATGGACATTTTGTTAAGAGTGGGAAAAAAACAGAAAGGTCATGGAAAAAGAATGGGAGAATGAGCTCACTGGAGGAATGTGGTAAGACTACTGAACTCGTAAAAGATGGCATGGCCTTCTCAACCTGCGGGAATTAAGGGGAAAAAGCCAGCTTATTCTTCTTGCCTGATTTGGGAGGAAGGGTTTAGCACGAGATGTAGGTATTGGGTTGTCATTAGTTGGACATTACTTGCTTTCTATGTGTGCCCATCCTTCCCCTTCATATTTATTCTTTCATTTATTTCTAGATTTAGTTTGTATTTTTATTAACTTCTTACTGTAACTTAAATGGTTAAGCTTTTATCTAACAAATTCTAGAACATTTAGAAATTATATATTTGTTTAAAATTATTAACTTTGTATTGTCAATAATTTAATTGTTTTCAATTTCTTTATCCTTACTTTTGATGGGAGTGAGAACGTTTAACATCTACTCTGCAAATTTCCAGTCTACAACATGGTATTATTAACTAGGGTCATCTGCTACACATTAGATCTCCAAAGTTATTCATCCTGCTAAACTGATACTTTGTTAACTTTTTATATGGCTGCCAGGAACTGAAGAAGGGACAGAGCTGACGACCTTTTCATTCCTCAGTGGAATCAACCTTTCTCAGTGGACACAGTCCCATCTCTTTCGTCTCTATCAACAAAGGGAGACTACCTAGAGATAGGAAGGAATAGAGTTTGTGGACAGCTTGAGCAATGCTCCTTATCAGCCGGCACTAATGAATTAGACTCAGAACAATCAAAGAGAAAGAGTGGAAGTCCATGGTTCTTTACAGCCATAGCATCAAAGTCCGAGTTCACAAAGAAAAGAAAGATAAATTAGAGAAGGCAAAAATGCTCAACTTTGGTGTGACAAATATCATACAATTAAAAGGCAGCCTTAAAACTGGGGGAAAAAATTGAGACTGTCTGACAAAGGGCTAATATCCTTAATAAATGAAGAAATTCTGAAACAAGGAGATTGGCAACTAAATGAAAAAAAAAAAAGGAAAAAAGAAACAAGGAAAAAAGAGGAAAAAAAGAAAAAAGATAAAAAAGAAAAAGAAGAAAACGACAAAGAACAGGAAAAACTAGGCCCCCAAATAACCATCTAAACAACAAATAAAGATGGGATGTGGTGATTGCCTTCACTGGTACTCAATCAGTAACACTAATGAAAAGAACAACCAGCTACTTTCTTTTTGTTTCTTACATTGAAGGAGATAGGAAAGATGATAACACAAACACAGGGACATGCTCTTGCACACTCTTAAGGGAGTGGAATGTGAATGGTGCAAGCTGGGGGACAAATTGACAATACATATCAAAAGCTTAAAACTTTTTTTTAAATCGAGAAACACCACTTTTAGGAGTAGAGACTAATTTTAGCTAGGAGGACCTTTTGACCCAGGGCTCTCATTTATTTAGGGCTGCAAATTCAGACATTTGATATTCCAAGGTTATAACACATAGGGTCAAGGAGATAGCCAAGAAGAAAGGAAAAAGAAGGCATTGCTTATGTAACTAAGAGCTGGGCTTCCTCATAGGATCTGTATAGTCCACTAGACGGTAAAAGACGTTCTCCTAATTCTCGAAGAGTTTTCAGTAATGCACATATAGTATATTTATTTTCTATTTTAGTCTTAGAAGTTTTAATTAGTTAAGGAAAACATTTAAAATATACCACAATTAAAAAATATATTTAGAGTCTTAAAAAAATTGCCTAACTCCTCTGACTCAGAGGGTCATTTATGTTACTGAAAAACTGAAAAATAATAATTACATATCTACTAGAAAATTTCACATTGTTACTGCCATCCCATGTAGACATGAACATTCACTGACCTTGAAAGGTTTGTAAAAGCAGCTTATAGGATGGTATGAACTGCCTGGACTTCCATTTCCCAAAATTATATATGACAATGCATATCAGAAAATAATACCTAAATTCTCAGAGTCGAACCTGATAATCACAGCTGATGTTTAACTGTAGCTAAGCAATTTTAAAAAAAGATATCGATTACTTCAGAGCTTTACTCCTAGAATAGTATCTTTTTAAGTTTGGTAGTGGGCAAATACAATCATAAGAAAACAAAACTCTGAATTAGATAATTTGGGAAAAATTTCCCCAGTTTCACCTATGAAAGGAGAGAGAGATGGGGAAGATAAGTGCCAGCAGGTAGGTCTTTCAGTCTGGAAACTCTAGAAGCCTGTGAGCCTCTTTCATTGTTCTGTGCCTTTTTACGTCCTCACCCTTTTGGACAGCCCCTGGCACCTAGAAAGTGCTCAATAAACGGTTATTGAGATTCCTGACAGATCTGGGAATGGCTCCAGGAGGCCTGAGTGCCTGGATGGGACCCACTGCCATCTAATAAATGGGAACTTTTAAGTTTATGGTTAATGAAAAGCTGCTCTTGGTCAGTTTCACCCTCCAGGTCTCTAGGGGTGTAGCTGAGGGCTGAATTTTCTCTCTCTTGGATTATGTCATAGGCCCTTTGGGGGAGAGGTCACATACATCACTTTGAGGCTGGACAGAGGGAATCCAGACAGCCCACAGACAAGGAAAATGAGTAAGGCTAACATTAAACTCAGGACCGAGAAGTCCATTAGAGGAAGAACCAGTGCCATGGCAACTGAAAACCGATGTAATTTCATTTGCTGTTTAATGGGCTCTTTGTGGAAAAGTGCTCTTTGTGGAAAAGGCTAATTGAGGCCAAAAAATTGCATGCAATTTTCTCTTAAAAGATTTTCCCCTCTTTTTTTCAGCGTTGCAGAGCCTGCTTTGTCCCCACCCTGGATTTTGTCTGCTATTTTTCTGTTTGCCTTTCTACTTAACGCCCCCATCTTCTGGCCTTTGTTTCCTTTCATATTAGTATAATGGTGTTCATCAGTTGAGAGGGCTTATTTACCTCTACAAAAAATGTCCTCTCCTTGAATCCTGCATTTCCCTACCAATGAAGAGTGTCGGACAGGTTTAGCCGGCTGCTAAGCAGCGTATTATTTCCGGCCATTCCCTTTCGTAAGAGGAAAATGAAAGCTGCTTGCTTTACTCTGCATGAAGCAAATCCTGCCAGTAGGAGGAAAATTTGTTACTGCAGGAAAGCCATAAAAATTCAAATGTTTCCTAGCAGAATGTAGCATGGGGGCAACATAAAGGAGGCCATGCCTTTTAAAAGACTGTTCCCCTGCTACGTGGTGTGACAGTGACACCAGTCACCCACATGTTGGGAAATTCCCTGTTCAATGATGTGGAACGTGGTAAGGCAAGATGTCACTGGCCGTCATTTTAATCGAGAAATAGATAGGCCTCTTGGACAAACACCTCTCTCACCGCCCTACTGCCTTCCACCTTTTCATCACTTATGTTATACATCGTAAAAGCACAAACCTGACCATCCCCTTCCTTTGCAAACCACCCTGAGAATTTTTGCCTCGTCTGCTGTACTGTTGGTACCACCTGTACAATATGAATTTAATCTTTTATGGACTCGACATTACTCATTAAATTTAATTTTAAAGGAAGCTTTGTATTACTCTACACACTTGAAAGCCAAAATCCTTTGCCATATAGTAAAGGCAATGAAATTCGTGACCTGCACCTGTTCAGAGACCCCGTTCTCTCAGATGGCAGAGAATGACTCTGAAAGCTTTGTCTTCTGGCCACTGCTTTTCCTAGAAACTTTGTCTCTAATCATTCTTCTCTGAATAAGTGAACTTGAAGTTAGTCTGCAGACGGTAGCTTACACCCAGACAAAAGGTACTCCAGCCGTGTAAAGAACGTCCCACATAAAATCACACCATGCTTTGGGAAACACAGCCTTAAGCAGTGCTTTATAGAGTTGATGGTCTGCTTAGTGGAAAAATTTTAGAAATGTTCCCTTCAGAATCAGAAGTAGAGCAACTTTTCTGCTCTCATCATAATCTCTTCATTGTGTCCTGGAGGGACCAATGCTGGCCGGCACAAAGAGAAGAGAAAAACAAATAATGTATGAAGACTGGAAAGAAGAAAGCAAAACTGCCATTATTTAACACAATGTACTTGTCTACACAGAAAACCCAAGAAAATCTACCGTCAAGTGGTTAGAATTAGGGATTGCGTTCTGCAGAGGTAATGTAGTTAAGATCAATACACAAAAATCAATCGTATTTCTATATACCAGAAACAAGCAGCTGGAAATTACAACATGAGAGATGATACATTTATAATCTCACAAGAAGTTTAAGAGACCTAGGAAATATATTAAACAAAAAGAGGTGGAAGAAATATGAGAATTGCTTAAAAGATATCAAGACGATGCCATATTCAAGGTTATTATGAAATGTGTAGTACAGGCTTGTTCTTTCCTCAGATGTAGCCATTTTTTTACTTATTTTTTAGCTGGTTAGTTTGATGTTCAGGTCCATATTGCTAAATAAATGCCATTTATTCATGCATAAAAACTGAAATGAATAAGCAGCAGTACAAACAGTTTTATGGTAATCTATTGATTCATTGACTTGGAAGATGAGGATTTGGCTAGTTTTTTTCTCCATCTGCCCGCACCACCTCTCCCCTACCCAGCAGCTTACATTCCCATCCTTACAATATAGTTACATTGTAACTATGAGGCTTTTGGTAAACTAGGATAACTTCTTTTTCTGGTGCCCTGTTTTGTTTTCCCTGGGATAAATTGTCTCACTTGATTCTTTCGATTCATTTTCTATGTACTCACTGTCATTATAGCTCCAAACATTTTGCTATAATAATAGTTTTTAAACTTTTTTGAAATATTGAACACACTGATTATCTTACCAATTTTATTTTCTTGGAAAAGTTCCTCCTGGAGCCTTCAGACTTGCTCCAATCAGACCCTGCTTGATGTGCACCTGGCGTTCCACTGTCACCTTGGGGTCCCCACTCCCCATCATCCTAGAAATTTCCCTCTTTTCTCCCCTATGTTATATTTCCTTCTTTTTTGGAGCCCAGATCTTCCTAAATCTTGGTGTGTTGCCTATATGGGTTGAATACATCCTTTAGATTTCTGAAACGGGTTATGAGACCATATATGCCCCAAATGCGTTGATTCTCCCTAACTTTTGGTAAAATACTTTCTCCTACTTGATGAAGACATTGCCCTGCTACCTTCTAATTCCCAGTACTCTTCATGGAAGATTGAAAGCCATTTAAATTTCTTCATTATTTATATGGGATCTCTTATCTTCCTCTTTGAGTAATTAAATTTTTTTTTCTTAATTTCTCTTTGGTGTTCTGAAATTCCACCATGATCTGCCTTGGTGGGTTTACCTTCATTCATTACACTAAGGCTCTTCAACTCCCAGACGCTTGTCTATCAGTTTGGAGACATGTCCTTGGATCATTTCCTCCGTGAACTCTCTCCCTGTGTTTTCTATATGCCGTCTTTCATGAACTACTCTTATTTGTATATTGAACCTGGTGGTCTGTTTCTCTAAATTGTCTAATTGTCTTATGTTGCATTTCTTTATCTTGATACCCTACTTTCTGTGAGATTTATTTCAGATTGTTTTTCTTTGTTCTTGTGGCTTTTATCTACAGTATGAGAGGCTTTCCTTAGATGTGTTGTAATCCTTGGCTCTCTGCCCTGTATTTGAGTGACCAAAAGCTAATTTGGAACCTAAGTGTCTAGGTAGAGAGTTTGTTGACTGTTCGCTTCGCCGTAGGTAATTTGACTGAGCCTTTCATCTGAGAAATCTCTGACACAGTATCTTTAGATTTTTTTTTTTTTAAAGATAAGTCAGAGTCTCCAAAGAAAAATCTAACTGGCTTTTTCCTGGAGGGCCAAGCCTAATGGCCAGTACTGCCAGCGCTGAGTAAAGAGAAAAAGCTAGGAGTGCAAATATAGCAGCCTGCTCCCTGTAATGCTCTGCCCTCGCCTCTCTGCGGAGCTAACTTCTACTCCCGGGGAAGGCCTTAGGAAGGTTTCAATTCTGACGGTCCTTCCTCCTTGATTCCCCTCACCTCCATTAGGTCTCTGTGCTACAGTGTGTATTCTCATAGCACCTTGTGTTTTTCCTTTGTGGCACTCACATTTTATTTTTTTAAATCTTTGATTAGTATCTGCCTCCTTCACTAAAATTATGAGTTTCATGAGACCAGAGACGATTTCTCTCAACATAGTTCAACACATAGTACCCACTGGGCGTTGATTGTTAACAGTTATCTGAATGTTTGATTGGGAACATGTCCTAGCACCGGAGGTAGAATGTGGCTGAACCAGAGCAGCTTCCTTACCACCACCAGTGGAACACTCGTGCTGCTGGGTTGTGCTCGTGCTTCTTTCCCAGGCAAGCGGAATGTGTGAGGAAGGAGGGAGAAGTCAGAGAAGTTAAATAGCACAGTGATCCAGTCTGTTGGGAGTTGCCATTAGATGCAGTAAGGTGGAAGGGATTAGAGTTGTAACAATCAGTTCCGTGATAGATACAGATAGCAGAAGGCAGTTGTCTGGGAGCGTGAACACGTCTTTCAAGGAGTATTTGTGAAAAGGCTGTAAGAGGGTAGATGAAGAGAAATGGGGTTGAACTAATTTTTTTTTCTTTTCTTTTGGATGACAGAAACTTGAACATTTAAAAAACTGCTGGAGAAAAGTCACCAGAGGGGCAGAGATTGAAGATAGAGGAGAGAGGTGGGACACTTTGTGGTGTGAGGATTTTGAGAAGTTTGGGAAATTTGATCCAGAGCAGGTATAGGGGCTGACACTGTAGAAGAGAACTCTTGTTCCGATTCAGCCAGAGGCATCCGTAAAAGGAAGGGATGGGAGTTGATGGCCATGGTGTTGGGCTTTCAGGGCCTTTCCATTTGAAGGGTATTTTCCATGTAAAGAAAGAAGTGAGAAGATCTGAGAGTGAAAAGAGAGGTAAAAGATTTGAGGGAAAAGGAGGTTTGAAATAGTTATGGTAGAGAGTGGGAGATAAGTTAAGCAGAGACACTTTAAATTGCTGGAGGGCCCAGGTGGGTGTTCATGCTTGACTTGAGGATGGCATCAGTCTTGTACAGATGGTACAGGTAGTTTTTGGCACACAGCACTTGGGTGCAGGCATGGAGAACAGGAGATAATTGTGCTCACTCAGGGTTAGGGTCACTCACTCATAGCAACAGGCGAGTGCTATGAAAAAATGGAGAGAATTCAACGTTTTAACAAAAAAGTCATTGAAGTGAAAAAACATGGACATAAGTTGGATATTGGAGGAGGAAAGTAAGGAACATCTAACGGATAGAGGACACAGTTAGGGTTTCTAATGAAGCCCCAGAATAATGGCAATGGTTATCGCACAAGTGAGACCCGAAGACAGAAGGTTATGGTCAGAGAGTGATTTTTGCAGACTGATCAATTTCAGATAATGACTCAATCTGGGTGTGACTGTGGGTGGGAGTCACCAAGTCCGAGTGTAGAAGAGAGTCACTGAGGAGAATGAGATGCAGAAATGGACAGACCAGGGCACCGGGTGGGTCATGCGTGTGGTTGTTAAAGGCCCCCAGTAGGAGGGCAGGAATTTGTGTGGCGAGAAACACTGTAAGTGCTCAAACCTTGAGAAACAGATGGGGAGGTAAATGCATTCAGGAAGGAGGTTAGGTGGATAGCTGAAAGAGCAGAACCCAAAGAAACAGGGCAGTTCTTCTTTATTTATTTTTCTAAAAGAAGTAGGGAGTAATTGGAAGCAGCAATGGGGAGTCAGAAATATGAAAAAGAGCACCCAGTGATGTACTGGAGGCCAGAGTTAAGCATCCTACATCCGTTGTTTGAGCTCAGAACAGAGCAAAGCTAGTTTGGTTGCCATGGTGACCAACGCCATGTCTCTGGGCTCATTAATCCTGTGTTCCAAACTAAGCACTTAGCATTAGCTTCTGAATAAATGCAACAAAGCTCTGCATACTGAAAAGGGCACATTCATGTTAAGCAGGGGAAAAAGGTTTTCAATTTCATTCATTAAACTAGAGTAAATAATTTAATATCTTTGTGCGTCAGTTCTCCTAGCTAATGAATAAGGATAAATGCTTAATGGAAAATCTAGCTTAATAAAGTTAACAGCATCGCGTCTACATATAAAGGAAATTGATGTCGCCAGTATATATGCATATGAAGGGGAAAATGGAGAGGAAAATAACATATATTAAAGGTCTGCGATGTGGCTCTGTCAAATACTTTAAAATAAAATGTTTCATTTAATCCTTGCAACAACCCTGTGAAGTATACATTATTCTCTTTACTTTACAGACGGGAAATCAGAAATTCAGAGACGTTAAATAAAGCCCCAGTTTACGCAGCTTGTGAGATTCAAGCAGGTCCAATTGTAGTTGATTTGAGTCTATCATGATCCCACTATATCTTGCAGAAAATGAGATACTGCTTACCCTTCTGGGACAATTTCCCTAATTAAAAATTGTGGGAAAAGTTTGTGCTACGGTGACAATGTATAAAAGAGAAGCTTGAACCCTGTGTCAGAGTTGCATTACCTTGAAGAAAATTTGCTCCTTAAGATGTTTTAAAAATTAAAAAATAGGGCAGTGCCTGTGGCTCAAAGGAGTAGGGCATTAGCCCCATATGCCGGAAGTGGCGGGTTCAAACCCAGCCCCATCCAAAAACTGCAAAAAAAAAAAAAAAAAAAAAATTAAAAAAGATATATGAAAAGGCAATTGGGTATAGTAGAATTGTATTTAATTAAAAGATATGAATAACTGTCCATGCTTCTTCCAGAATGAGTCCCACCAAGGCAATCGTTCACTCCCACTTCATCATTTCCTAACATGAAGAAGTATGAGACTTGCAAATCAGCCTCCTGACACAGAAGTTGATTCTTTTTTCTAAGTATAATGCCTTTATTTGAGTTTTCTGGACTTGTTCCTACAAAGGTGTAGATAAGCGATTGAAAAAGATGTATTAAAAACCCATTAATTCATTTTCCTTAACATTAAGCTCTTTCATTAAAAGCAACACTTTGATAAGTTTCTAATTTCTGCTTCTAACAGTATGATACAGCAGGATTTAAAATAATAGAAATAACTAGGCATGAGTTAAATATCCCTGCCACTAGAATTAGCTGTTAGCAATTTTTTTTCTCTAAACACTAATCATTTCGGTTTCACTTACAAGACCATCTCTGATCTATTTTCTCAAATTTGGGTTGTTTATGGCTGCCCAGACTATTCCCAAGTGCCTTTTCAAAGGGAAAATAGTAATCACAGCCTTCTCTTCCCTCTTTAGCGTTGTAGGCTCCTCTACCAACTGGCTCTCTTGACTTTTTCTACTATCAAAAACCATATGTGACTCGTGTTCTGAGCTTTCAGTCTTGGTGTGTTATCTTTGTTTTATAACCAGAAGCATCTGAAACCAGAAATTGAAGGATGAAATTTCCTTGGGCCTGTACTAATTTATTAGTTTTCTATCAGCACTTCTGTAATTTATTTCTTACTTAGGGGACCTCGGATCTTATTATCCACTGAACATTTTAAACACCGTTTAGCAGAAGATATAACATTTATAAACAGAAATGCAAGTGTTTTCTTTGTAATCTCTGTAAGTAGTAGCTTATGGAAGATAATCTAAACAATTTGGAAAGAGACTCAGGGCCCAGATTCGGAGGTAAGATGGTTAAATCAAAAAAGAGCCTAAGGCTCCAATCTCCATTTTCCATTAAGCTAACCAAGAAAACAAATGAATGGAGGAAACGACAAAAGCATGAGAATTAGAGGCTAAGAATCAAGCATATGCCTGCTTCTTGAAGAAGTTTTTACTAATCATAAAGCTAATGGGAACAGAATAAGAGTGAACCCCTCTCTTTTCTGAAACAAATCATTTCCTTAGCGGTCAGAAGTAGCAGTCAGTTCTCGCCAAGATCCACCAAAGGGCAAGGATGGTGGAGAGGCTCAGTTAGAGGGAACATGGAGAGCAAATTCCTCCAGCCTCAGGAAAACTCTTCAATAAAAAGATCACACCAACCAAAGAACTGGGTGGTAAATAGAAGAAGGACATTCACTTCTTTCACAAAAAAAAAAAAAAAGCTGAATTAACCAGAATGGGAGCAGAAGGAAGAAACCAGTAAGAACTTGAAGAAAGGGAGGCTTGGACTTCATAATCAATAATATTATAGTAACAACAATCAGATATGGCATTTCTGTTGCATGCCTGGCACTTTATCTATGCTTTCATTAATTCTCACAACTATCCTATGAGATCAGTATGGTTATCCCCATTTGCAGATTAAAAGGCTTGCTTGAGACAAGTGGCTGAAGGGGTGTTACTCAGTTTTGACTTCAGAATGACCTCAATGAGTTGGTTTCATCCGCTAGGTGGTGCTGCCTCCTCTTGGCTAGTTAGAGTCTTGCAGGTGATATAAACTAGTCTTTCCTGTCATCTTTTTTGGTGAATCTTAATCTTCATTGTAGACTGGACATGTCAGTCAGCAAACCGGCTGCTCCCACACCTCCTTCTAGAACTTCCTTACTTACAGCACCTTACCTGCCACAGCTGGTTAGACCAAGGGTGGTATTCCACCAAGGGCGGGCCAGTGGCTCACACATGACTTGACGTGAAAAGATGAACTCAAGTACAGTGCTTAGGAGTGTAGGTTCTGGAGTAAGACTGCTTGAGTTCAAGTCTCTACTTTCCCATTCACTGCTTACATAAACAAGGGCAAGATTTAACTTCTTTGAATCTCAGCCCTCATTTACTAAGTGGAGAGAGATATTTGGTAATAATCCAAGTTGACTCTAATGAACTCCAACAAGCATTTATGGGTCAGGTATGGCTCTTTCCCTCTATGCCTGGACCAGTGTAGACATCTTTGTATTGCCTAGAAATGTGTTTCCCAAATTCCCCCATATTAAACACTAATTCTGGAGCTATTAAAGATGTTTCAAAACACCTTTGAATTTGTCAGTCAAATAAATTCAGGAAAATCCATGTATAATTAGACTTCTTCATCATAAAACTTATCAGAATCTTTCATATGCTACTGTGAGTTGTAAATATACAAAGATCCATAGAATGTACACATTTACTTAACTACAGAGCTTTTTCTTTTTAAGGCATCTTATAAAAATAATATGGCACAGGGCAGACTTCAGGAAATGATGGCTTAGAAGAATGAAATTAGGACTTACAGCTAGGAGAACTCACACTTAAATTGCATTCAGCCTTGGATATACCAGTGTTCTTTCCAGTTTCCCTTCTGAGGGTAAATTCTATCGCTGTAGTAGGAAGAATGATGATCGTTCTAAGTGTAAAATTATAGAATTTTACAAAGAGGTAGCCAAAATGCAGAGAGTAGTTTGTAAATATTTTGTAAAATTTTGTAAATAATATTTATAATATCCCATTTTCCCTGTGCAGGGTGACTTAGGGATGACTTTAGGGACACCCTGTATATTTCCACTGAGCTGATCTTAGCCCACTGTTTTAGTCAGGGTTTTTCAAAGAAACAGAACCAGTTGAATGAGAGAGAGAGAGAGTGTGTGTGTGTGTCAAGACACAGAGAGAGAGAGAGAGAGGGATGGGGGAGAGAGAGAGAGAGAGATTTATTTTAACTAATTAGCTCATACAATATGGGAGTACAAGTTCAAAATCTGTGGGTAGCCCAGCAGGTTGGAGAGCCAGGGAAGAGTTGTAGCCTGCTGGCAGAATTCCTTTTTGCTTCTGGGTTGTGAGAGGTCAGCCTTTCTTTGTTCCACTGAGGCTTTCAACTGATTGGGTGAGGCCCACTCACATCGTAGAAGGCAATCTGTTTCTAACGCAAAGTTCATGGATTTGAATGTGCATCTCATCCAAAAAACACCTTCATAGAACCATCTAGAATAGTGTTCAACCAAATATCCAGGCACCATGGTCCAGCCAAAGTGATCACCATCACATCCTCTGAGACCTGTGTCAGACTTTTGACCTACACAGCTACCACATATAAGATAACGATTTTGAGTGTTTTAAGTCCCTAAGTTTGTGGTGATTTGTTACAGTAGCAATTGGGAGCTCGGACACTCAGCCTGGACCCACCCTGAGCATTGCTATCTGCAGCAATGCTGGTCATTTCTCCCTCTCAGTTTGGGTCATTCCCCTAGATCTGTCATCGTCCAGGATGGATTGTGATTCTGGGATAGATCACTAGTCCAAACTCTCCCTCACAGCCCCACGAACCTCCCAATTCTAACAGCTGTCTCAGTCCAAAGCTGTCCACTCACACGATCACATCCTGGCCCTGGACACTGCTCTGGTATTTTCTCTTCCTAGTTTTCCGTCATCTTCTTAGTTACACCTTACCTGTTATTCAATGTCATAGCGACTCCAGTTCCTTGTACCTCCTTTGTTACGGGTATCCCAGCCCCTGTTAACATCATTTCTTCCCCTCAGTCCAGGCTCCCTGGTTGCTGCAACTTGAGTCACTCTTTCATCAATGTTATAATTTTGCCAGAGTAGAGTTCTTCAGGGTTAGCACAGACCTGGGCTAATATACCTCTTCTTATTTACGATTAAATTATCTATAAACATACATTAAAAATTTACCAAGAAAGCCTTTTAGCAGTAGCTAAGTAAACTAAATATATAGACAAACTATAAACCAAAGAATGAGTAAAATTTCTATTATTTAATAATTATGTTATCAAAGGGAATGGCCTGGGATGTGCACTTTTGATGAGCTGCCACATGCTCTTAAGAAAATGAACAGAGTTAGACACTGAGGTCATCACACATCCAGTGACTTCAGGGTACACAAATTCTCCTTCCCTTTAACTTGTGGCTTAGCACAGAGCCAGCTTGTCAGTCTGTATTCACTGACAACACACCTCACGGATGCAACATGGCAGGAATTAGGAAAGACGCTGTGCTGTCAGATGACTAGTCACCACCTGTCCCACAGTAGGGAGATGGTAAAGAGAAGCCGAACTTAGTGTCTGTGAAAAGTACCTGACCCAGCAGACAGGAACAGTGCCCTGACGACTTGTGGGAGGATAACTCTGAATCTGCCTTTCTCCAAGAAACAGGCAAAAATTTTAAGCTTTGATAGGGCCATGTCCTTTATGAGACATAAAGAGATAATGGGTTGTAATGCAAAGGGAGCTGAGGGGACTAATTTTCCTCTTCCATTCACTTCGGGTGCTGCTCCAGACCTCTGTACTGTCACAGCTCTACTTCCACCAGCTTGGGACCCAGGCAGTGTCGCAGCTGGGTACCCCTGAGGATAACAGCTATGATCGCCCACATATTATCTTAACAGGAAGTCCTTCTCCAATGTTCCCCCTCCTGATATGATCCCCAACAGAGACTTAACCTCTTTTCAAGCAATTGTTATTTCTGCAAGCCACTGGTTGGAGGAAGGTCGCAGCTGTTCCTTCTGGACTGAAAGACTCCTCATTCATTGTCAAGGATGCAGGCTGCTCCAGAGATGGGCTTTCCCACTCTTGCTTTTGCTGCAGCAGCTGCTGCTGCTGCACTGAAAAAAAGAGGCCCGTTATTGTGTGACTCACTCCTTTTCATGCAATCGGCTTCTGCTACCCTAATGCCCCACCTGTGCTATTCTCCTTCATGCCATGTCCTCCCCTGCCACTTGAGTCTTGCCTCTGTTCATGTTCACGCCTAGGGCTGCTCTAGGCCTCCTCTTGCTCTAAGTTCAGAACAAATGGAATTTTTTCCCTGGCTAGAGAAGAAGTCCTTATTCAATTTCTTTAAATTACTCTCTTTTTCAGTTGAATGACAATAGCGGCCTTCATTTCCTTCAGCAAAAACACCTTCCCAACCATAAGCTATGGCCTGACTTCATCGAACCCAACAAGAATAACGCCAAATACTATAATAATGGCACATTTTCCAAAGTCTGAGTCTCATCTATGGTTACTTTGTTAAGTTTTAATCCATGGCTTTTCTGGAATTAAAAAAGATAAAAAAATAAAATAAGTAGCTGGTGACGGAGTTCAGTGCCTACAGCTTGACTGTTCATCAACAGCATGTCTAGAAAACTGTCTTTTCTTTAAGGTTGAGTAAATTAGAAGTAAACACAATGATAAATAAACATGGGCTCTGCGAAAAAAATCTGTCTCCCAAGGGACGAGAAGCAATATTCGGAGGAGTTGGCAGATAAGCTTTGATATGAAAAAGATTTGCTTCAGGAGGCAGAGGGAAATAGTTTGTGATATTTGCTTCCTGTTTTCGATATGATTTAAAAAAAATACAAGTAGCTGTTAAAGAAGAAAAAACATGTTATGAGAACAGACCGAGTGTAAAATAGTTTGGTTTAGGAAGCATTTATAAAACCAAGCTGTCTTCCTACTTCTTCCTTGGACTTTTTTCATCATATTTTCTGGATCTGCTATACTTTTCTACACTTAAACATTGGCATGCTCCAGGACTCAGTTGAAGATGTGCTTTTTTCATCTAAACTCAAATCTGGGTGATCCCATCTATTCCCAAGGCTTCAAGTATCAGAATGGTGCTCATGTCCAAATTGGTACCTGCAGCCTGACCTCCTCCCCTGAACTCCAGACTCATCTGTCCAACTGCTGTCTATTTAACCCACCTCAGGTTTAATACTCATCTCAAACTTATCATGTCCACAGTGAAACTTTCCTGTCTTTACCTCTGTGCTCTACAACTTCCTATTCTCAATAAATGACAATTCTGTTCTTCCAGTTGCTCCATTCCGAAGCTTAGAAGGCATCTTTGCTTCCTCACAGCTCCTCAGACCTCAGACCTGACAGTAGTGAGGCTTGTGGGGGCTGTCAAAATCTATCTCAAGTCTGCTGTCCTGTGACCAAGCCACGTTATTTCTTCTTGGGTTATGATAATCAACTTTGAGTAATTCCCCTACTTTCATCCTTCCCTCTTTTGCAATCCAACCTCTACACAGCCAGTGAGAGTGATCTTTAAAAAGTTAAATCATGACAGTCATACTAAAAGCCCAGGCTTCACAACTATGTGCTGTATCCACGTAACTGCATGTCTACTCCTTAAGTCTATAAAAATACAATTTAAAAAGGGCATTTGAGATCATTTTACTCCCAGATATGTAAGCACCCACTTAGAACATGATCTGAATGGTCTGATGTCTCTGCTGTGACCTTGTTGAGTTGATTTCACCTGGTCCTCAACTGCCTCGGTAGTGCTCCTTTCTATCACTTCTGTCACTCAGCTCAGTGAGTGCTTACCTGAACACACCCGACCTGTTCCCAAGTCCTGAAAAAGTCAGAGCCTTCATCCTTTACGCTTCCTGCATCAAGAAAGCCTTTCTCCATGATCTTCAGTCACTGGGAGTTAGGAGCGCTCAACAAGGACTCGTTTTTCGGTTGCCCCACAAGGAAGTATAGGACAATCATTTTACTACCCCGCAAAAAACCTGTACTCTAGCCTTCAGCAATCATCCTCCATTTTCCTCCAAACCTTGTTCCCAGAAAATCATTAATCTACTTTTCGTCTCTATGTGTCTGTCTGTTCTGCACTTTTCACATACATGAATCACACACTAAGTGACTTTATACAACTGACTTCTTTCACTTGGCATAAGATTTTTAATGTTTCATGAAACAAGGACGGAAAAGTGTATTAGTACTTCATTCCTTTTTATTAATGAGTCTCCCACTGTATGGATATACATTTTTTTTTTTTATCTATTCTCGGTTTTGGGTTATTAGGAATAATGATGCCATAAACATTTATGTACAAGTTTTCATGTGGGCATGTGTGTTTATTTCTCTACAAATGCTGAAATTGTGGATCGTATAGTAAGGCTATCCTTAACTTTTTGAGGAGTTCTCCTCTTGTTTCCTGAAGTGGTTGCTTCATTTTACCAACCAGTGATCCATGGACAAGGATTTCTATTTTTCCATCTCTTTACCAGCACTTGTTAACTTGTTATTATACATCTTTTATTACAGCCGTGATAGTGGGTCTGAAATGGTATTAAACTATGGTTTTGATTTGCCATGATGGCTAATGGCATTGAACATCTTCTCATAGGTTAATGACCACCTGTGTATTTTCTGTAGAAATACCTGTCTTTATCTATATTATTTTTTCTCTATTGAGTTGTACAAGTTATTTATATTATATGTATATATAAGTTCTTTAGCAAATATGTGATTATTATTTGAGAGTTGTCAGCTCACAGATAAAATGAAAAGAGTAGCTATGATTGCTCAAGAATGTTACGTATAATAAAGTGCAGGGAGTAAATAATGACACCCAGGGTGAGACACAACTGTTTAGGAGTGAGAAGAAGAAGAGGAATCTTAGAAAGGTCATTAAAAAATAGCCAGAGGAGCAGAAAGCACTTCCAAAGAATCTGAAAAAAAACTAAAAGCAAAGAACCAATCCTCCCCCCCCAGAATTTCAAGGAGTGAGTCACTGGAGACCCCTGGTGGCTTTTGTCAGAGCAGTTTCAGTGGAGTGGTGGGGACAGAGGCAGGCTTTAATGTACTTGATGTACTTTGATGATTCTTTTCTAAGAAAAGTGTAATTTTTGAAGACGACATTTAAAAAAATGCTTGAGGAGTATATGGGTGGGGAGTAAGTGGGAGCAGAAAGCAGAAATCAGACTTTCAAGAATTTTGGCCAAAAGGAGAGCAAAAGAAATTAGAAAGTAGCTAAAAGGGAAAACAGAGCTTATAATATACAGGTAAAGAGTCAGTGGAAAGGGTGATGTTGGAGAAATAGTACAAAGAAAGTATTTGTTGAGCAGCATTCTACCTTAGGGTATGTGATCAATTGCACAGATGGAGGTGTTGGTCTTGAATTAGAGGAAGGAAAATAATAGAGAAAAAGTAAGAGTAGCTACTGAATCAGCATTTTAATTTGTTTGTTTTATTGCAATCCACAGAAACTCAACTCAGGTTAGCTATGATAAAAGTCACTGATGTTCAGCAATATCAAGTTCTCTTCTCCTCACAGGCTCACGGAAGACCGTGCTCTCTCATCCCCCACAGGTCAGCAGGCACATGACTCTCAGAGCTAATAACACATGAACAGAAGAAATTAGAGTCACTTTTAGGCTTACTTCTAAACAGTAAAAAGGCCTGTTTATTTCTGCCTATGACAATGTGAGAATGGTGGAAACTTGTGGAGCATTGAGGGAGCCATGAGATGAAGGGGCTCAGGTTCCTGAGAGAGCAGCTAGAGGACATTGGTTCTGGATGGTGACCTCGAGCTGTGGTGTACTATGTGACAGTGAGAAGTGTCTGCCACTGAGATTTTTTTTTCTAAGTGTTGTTACAGAAAAATAATTTAGTTTATCCTGATTTAATCTTAGCCTAAGGAAAAATTTGACTATGCTGGCACTCAGAGAGTTGCATGAACTATCTGAGGCCAAGGTAGTGATGAAGCTGGACAAGAAGAGCCAGTAACTCAAACTGAGTCCCACATGCTGGAAAGGTAAAAACCTTCCACAGGGAATCTACTTCAGGGAAGAGTAAAGAGATTTTTGGTAGTAATAACAATACAACCTGTCCAAGACTTAGGGATTATGAGTGTAGATGTGTTGGATGGGTCACACACTAAGGCTTTTTAGAGTGATGTCACGACAGAGATTTTAAAAAGGCCTGAGCCAGATCCCCTGTCTTCAGTGAGGATGAGAATCCCTGGGGACATGTGAGATGATAGATAAGAAGAGAGAAAAAGTGACCTCATTGGGTGACATATGCCTTAACAGGGTGAGGAAGGAATGGCTCTTGCTCCTCTAGAACAAGGTAGTTCTCCACTACAGAGCGTGGAGAAGTGAGTGTTAGAGAAATGGGAGCTTCAGGGAAATGACATTTCATTTAAACTTTCATTTGAGACAAGACTATGGAAGATACAAGAAAACATATTTGCTGTGGATGTAGACTGAAAGGGCAAAATTGAAGTTAGAACAAAGCAGTCAGCTGAAAATATGATTTGGTGACAGTTAATGACAAACTTGACACTACAAAATTGCATCCTTGACAAAGAAGCAGACTTGAGAAACAATTCCAGACGTGTAGAGAATGAGAAGCACTGAATAGGAAAAAGAGATCTAACCTTTAAATAATAGATGTTGCTAAGTAATGCTTACTGTTAATAATGAGTAAGACAATATCTGTAAAACTTTCAGTGAGTGCTTAAAAATAGCAGACATTATTAATATTTTCACGAAAGAACATTGAACAAACACGCTGTCTTTTTCCTGCACAAAAGCCTATGCCAGCATTGATGTAGTTTTGAACTGAGGCAGGTCTAGTTCAAGTTGATAAGATCAAGTGTAAACTCCGGAGACAATCTCAGACAAAATGAGCAGGTAATGAGGATTCTAAACTTCTACCTGAAGTTAGAAAAATAAACCAAACTCCTTCTCAATTCCTTTATATTGACCCCTGTTAATATTTTCTCCACATTCCCTTAAGTTCTTACAAATGTTGCAGGCCCCCATACCAATGAGACCAAAGACTTTTCACCCTACTTAATGCCTTTTCTAAGAAAAGTGTAATTGTTAAAGGTGACATTAAAAAAATGCTGGAGTAATTTACTATATTTTCATTCATATGTTTGAAGAGTGGGGTTTAATAAATTGTAAGAAGGGATTTCTTATCAATAATTATACCTTGATAATTGGTGGGTGATGAAAATTTTGAACTAAAAAAAAGGTTTTCTAGCTTTTAGTACATCAAGAAATGTATCCTTTTTGAGTATGACCAATATTTCAAAACAGAGCAGAAAAAAAAAGATAAAAAGTATGCATTTATTTGGAGATAAAATGGGGAGGTTTGGTTTTTGACAAAGTTAATTTAAAAAATCTAAGTGTTGGTTAATTCACATTGCATGCCAGTGTCAATGCATCACACATACCCTATGTGGATATCAATATCCATAATAATTAAAAATACAAATATCTAAATCTAGATAGATCTTTAGTAAAATATCAAAGTTTAGTGCTGGAGTATTATGTCCAATGATATGGTGCATCCCTGCGTTAAGGAATAATTTCAATTCTGACAATGTCCCCTAATGGGCAGAAATGCCTCTTACAAAGTGGTGAGCTCTGCACTGTAGGTCATTTAAGGAAGTTATGGACAAAGGGAGAAGAAACAAAATACAACATTAGCAACTGTTCAGCTGATCTCTCCACCTCTTTTAGCCTCCTGAAAGAGGGAACAAAGTGAAAAGAGTCAACACTCTAAAACTCAGGTTTATTGGAGACTATACAGACATGCTAAACTGACAGCGGAGTCAAAAGTATAACACCTCATTCTTTCACAGCTGATACATATAGAAGACTTGGATCTACCTGATCTAATGGAGGTGGGATAAAATTGCCCCCATCAAAAGTAAATAATCTGAAAGGGTATTAAGGAAGCAGAGTGACTGAATACGAAGTATTCTTCTTTCCAGTCCCAACTTCTTTTTTTTTTTTTTTTTAAGAGACAGAGTCTCACTTTATCACCCTTGGTAGAGCGCTGTGGCATCACAGCTCACAGCAACCTCCAACTTCTAGGCTTAGGCGATTCTGTTGGCTCAGCCTCCCAAGTAGCTGGGACTACAGGTGCCTGCAACAACATCCAGCTATTTTTTTTGTTGCAGTTTGGCCGGGGCCAGGTTCGAACCCCACCCTCAGTATATGGGGCCAGAGCCCTACCCACTGAGATACAGGTGCCACTCCAGTCCCAACTTCTTATGCTATGCTTTTATTTTAAAAGTTTATTATTTAGATTTCATTTGCTTTTAATTTATCTGAGATTTAAAACATGCTCCCACTCTCCAGCCCCTATCCATACACACTTGAGATCCGACTTGTGCTTTTATAATATTGTTAGACTCTGGTTCCAAAAACCTTGTCAAATAGTTCATTATTAATTATTAATCCTTACAATAATGAGTCTTTCTATCCATGAACGTAGTAAAACTTTCTATTTATTTAGGTCCTTTGTCTTCAATAAAGCTTTTGATCATTTTATGCATGATGATCTTTTATATATCCTAAAAAATAAATAAGGAAAATACAACCCAGTGAAAAACAGGTGGAGGCTATGAATACACAATTCTTACTATGGCCTATAATATATGAGAATATACTTTACTGGTAACTCGGAGAATACAAATTCAATAAAAATACCATTTCATATCATGTAATTGGCAAACATTAAAAAGTTTGAGAGTACTAAGTATTGAAGTGATTCTGGACTTTTATACTCTACTGATGGACATTTAAATTGATACAACTGCTAATGAGTAATTTAATGAGTATAACTTAATGTAGTTGAAAATGTTCATATAATACCTTTCAGTAATTCTATTTCTCTCTGTTAAGTAACTTCTGAACAATTTGAAGGTTTTCTGCTATTGTGAAAAGGTTGACAACTTTACTCTCATTAGTAAAGGATTAGCTAAATTGTGGTTTAATTACTTAGTGTAATTCTGGTTAATAGTTGAAATTTTTTTTAAAAATTAGCTCTCCACTCAAAAACAGAATGTGAGTGCTAAAAACATGTTGCAAAATCAGTTATAGTTCCTATAGTTTAAAAAAAACAAAAAGGTATATGTTTTTTTATGGACACACCTGTAAATAGTAAAATAAGAAAAATTTACCAAGTAATGACAAGCATCAACTTCAGAACAGTGGTTATTTCTGTGAAGAAGGAAAAGGAAGGAAACAGGAGAAAAAGTTTAGGTTTTTCTGTAAAATTTTACCTTAGAAAAAAAGAAAACTAAAGCAGCAGGCATGGGCGCTCATACCTGTAATCCCAGTGACTTCAGGAGCCTCAGTGAAGGGATCCCTGGAGGCCAGGAGTTCAAGGATGCAATAAGCTATGATCGTATCACTGCACTTGTACCTTGGTGACAGAGCAAGACCCTTTCTCAAGAAAAGACAGAAAGAAAAACAAAAACAGAGAAAGAAAGGAAGGAGGAAAGTAGGAAAGAAGGTGGGCAGGGGGAGGGCAGGGGGAGAGAGAAAGAAAGAAGAAAGAAAACTAAAGCAAATATGGCAAAAAATAATATTTGTCAAATATAGATATTGTATATAGTTGTCTATTATACTTCTTTCTCAATTTTTCTCTGTTTGAATATTTCATAATTCATAAAAAATCTTAGATCTAGTGCTGATGTAATAACAAATATTTAGATGTGGTAAGGCACAGTTTTAACTCTGTTTTACATATCAATACAAAGGGATAAATATGGATATTTCCAGAAGTGCAACTACAGTGTAAATCAAGGTGAGGTTGGACTTTGATTTATTCAGAACTTTACCAAGATTCTTTCTTGTTTTGGAATGCCATTCATTATGGCAATGATGCTTCTGGTATTTGAATTATAATACAAAACATCTGCACTAGTGCTAACATGTAGCTATTCTGGTTCTATATATGGGTTGAAGCAAATCACTCTTTCATTATGTCATCTAGGATAGTCTTTCCCAAACATCAACATAATGAATTTCACACTGCATTGTTGTAATATTTTTGTTATTTATAACAATCACAATTGTGCCTGTACACATTGTCTAGGGAGTTATGTTAACTTTTAAAAGATTAGGTATGAAGGTAGATGATATTATCTATTGTCTTCACTGCATCATGGGAAAGACCTGTTTGACAGGGTTAGGAAGCAGTGATCTGTGTCTTAGCATTGACCCACTCCCCCCCACCCATGCCCACCCCCCACATAGGCTTGTCAAGAAATCAAGACCATCAGGACAGGAAGGGATGAGAGGAACTGGCTTAGGGATATGAGGCCTGCTTTGTGCTCCCACTTTTCTGTAGCTCTGGAATGTGCCAGAACTTGCGGGGGTGGGGATGAGTGGATGCTTGGGGGAGGATGTCTCTGAGGGCCATCCCATAGCCCGTAGGGAGTAGCAATGCCCAGCAGATGGAGCCACAGTGCAGACTGATCATGGGTGTTCAGCCAACTTAACAAATGGGCCTTGATGGCAGTTTAATTTTTCCTTAGGAAAAAAAATAAGAAAATATGAGATCTCATAACTAGGATTCATGAAATTAAAGCTATCTGGTAGGATAGAAAGGAGACCATCATACAATATGGCAGAACAGGAAACACTCAATATTAACAGCACTGCTTTGAAGTCCCTCAGGAAATTTACCTCAGCCCCCACCCTTTCTGTTCAAATTCTTATCTCACCTCTCCTTTTCATCCCATTCTCAGTGAACACAAACCTCTGTCTCCTTTGTCTACCGATGAATTTGAAAATTCCTGTTCTTTATTGTGCAGAGCATACTTAAGTCTTTATCCATCCAATCTGCTGCCATTTCAGATTACTTCTGGACACCCTGCTGCATAAATTAAAAGAGTCATGAAAGACCTTCTCTCATTAAAAATTACTTTACCCTAGAAATAATTTATACTACTCACCTAGAATGAATATTACTGCAAATATTTTAGAGGATATATTTTGCAGAAATGTAAAGAAAATCCTTTATAGAAACAGACCATATAGATATATTCTGGAATATTTAGAATGTTACTTCTTCCTAAATTGATATGTGGGGTGGTGCCTGTGGCTCAGAGAGTAGGGTGCTGACCCCATATACCGAGGGCAGTGGGTTCGAACCCAGCCTGGCAAAAAAAAAATAGCTGGGTGTTGTGGTGGGCTCCTGTAGTCCCAGCTACTCAAGAGGCTGAGGCAAGAGAATCGGCTAAACGCAGGAGTTGAAGGTTGTTGTGAGCTGTGACATCACAGCACTCTACCGAGGGTGACAAAGTGAGACTGTCTCTAGAAAAACAAAACAAAAACAAAACTAAATTGATGTGTGCTTAAAAATAAGGTCCATATGAATAAAATGTTAAACTTTTTTTAAAATTAAAAAAGCTGGATTATAATTAATCTGGGATAGTTATATAACCTCTGGGAGGAGTAGGGCATTCTAATACAAAGAAATAAAAAAATAAAAACCAGAGAAAGTTTGACTCTCTAAAGTTAGCATCACTGTATTTAGGAATACCAAGTAAACTGGTTAAAAAGCTCATGGCGATCATGATAGCGTAAGCTTACACCTTAATGAAGAGCTCATAAAAATGCAAACAAGGTAGAAAGTTTCAATATACAAAGTAGGGATTAGCCAATTTGGGCAATGAACTAAAGAAGAAATGCCACAAGTTAACAGTGGCTGATAAAGTGTCTAATCCAATAATTAAAGGAATTAAGATTTAAAAAAAATAGCATTTTTTACTAACAAGCTAGTAAGAATTTTAAAAATGTTTAATAGACTGGTGAGTGAAATAGCGAGTCCTGTGCATCAATGAGAGAGATAGAAATATAACTTTTGGCAATTATCCATAAAGACCATTATCCTAGTTCAAATGGTTTAGCTTAATAATTCTATTTTGGGGACACTTATTCCAAGGAATTAATCCTAAAATTTACTTACAAAATGATTAGTTGTAGCAGCAATTATAAAATCAAAATTTTGGGAAAATATTCATACATACAATAGTTGGATCAACTTACTCTATGGAGTAGTTATTTTGAAATATTTAAAATGATTATATAATAACATGGAAATCTTTACGAAAAATTTTTTAAAATCAATGTTGGTCAATAAATATATTAAAACATGTCCAACTTAATTGGTAATTAGGGAGACCCATTCAAACACAATGAAATATCACCACAAGCCCAGGAGATTGGCTAAAATTAAATAGACTAAAAAATGTTGCCCATGATGTGGCACATTGAGAACTGGCTTATCAGAGCATAAACTGGCACACCTCCTTGTCTGACCCTACCTAATGAACTTGAAAATGTGCATACCTAGTGACCCAGCAGTTCCTTTTGCCGGTGGAGAACTCACAGAAACCCCTGAGCATCAGGGTACAAGAATGCACAAAAGCACTCATGAGAGGGGTGTCTGGAACAGCCTGAAACTGTAAATATCTACCTCCAGCAGAAGGGACAAATCGTAGACTGCTCATGCTAAGGAAGAGATGATAAACAAATGAGAGCTGAACATCCCAACGTAGACTGTTTCCACCAACATAACAGAAAAGAAGCAAGTCATAAAGGAATATATGTGTTTAGGATTTTATTTATTCAAAGTTCAAAAACCAATAAAGCTAAAGTATCTCAGAGTTATGTACAAAAGTGGTAAACCTATAAAGAAATGCAAAAATCTGATTATTTCAACAGTCCAGTAATAGTTACCTCAAGTAGGAGACAGGAGTTGTGACGGGGAAGAGAGCAGGAAAGTGCATCTAGGAAACTTTGATTTCTTGATCTAGGATATGATTACATAGCTGATGGCTTTACAATAATTTTTAAAACTGTACATATTTATTTTCACATACTATGTGACCTATGTTATGCATTGAATTGTATCCCCTTCTACACACACACACACACACACATATTGAAGTCCTATTTCCAATACCTTAGCAAATGAATTTGTTTGGAAATAGCGTTGTTGCAGATGTAATTTCTTAATCTGAAGTCGCACTAGAGTAGGGCAGGTCCCTATTGCAGTACTATTGGTATCCTTAGAAGAAGACAGCCTTGTGAAGACACAGCGACACAGAGAGAATGCCATGTGAAGAAGGCAGAGGCAGATGCTACAGTGGCATCAACAGAGTTACAGACCAAGGTACACCAACGATGGCCTGCCACCACCAGAAGCTGAGTGAGGCATGAGGCAGGGTCTCCTTCACAGTCCTCAGAAAGGGCTACAGGGAGCTGTGATTATGCCACTGTACCCCCACCTGGGGGGAGACAGGGAGACCTAAAACAAAGTCCTCAAAAGGAAGCAATCCCGGACACCTTAATTTCAGACTTCTAGTCTCTAGAACTATGGAAGAATAAATTTCTGTTATTTTAAGCTACCCACTGTGTAGTACTTCATTACTGCAGCTCTCAGAAACAAGGATGTTGTATTGTCACATTAAAAAATGCTTTTTAAAGGTCTCAAGAATTTGTTTCCAGTCTCTAATTTCTTGAATAAATCATAACATCTAAAATCAAAAAATGTTCAAAGCATCCACATAGTATTAAATTCCCCAGAAAAATTATACCGAAAGACACAATTCAAGTACAAAAATAAGGAGCTCCTATTCAGAACAAGAAACAAAGCAGCCTGTCTAGTTGCACCAAGAGGCCAAGGATCAATTGTAAATGTCCATATACATTAAAAAATAAAGGATGTGGTTTGTTTTAAGTTGGCCTGTAAAAATTTCGTCCTGACCCTTTGATCTTTTCCTTACTGGAAATTCTCTAGGGTCTGCAGTGACCCTGCACATGGCTTCTGGGAAAACACTCTCATTCATTCTATTTCACTCCAGAGCAGAGAAGAGCTGAACTGAAAGAAGACCTGACCCAGAACTTCTCCAGGGCAGAAAGCTGATGAACACAGATGGTTCCATGAAAGATGATCTTTGGTTACAATTCCACTTTCTGCAGTTAGGAATCCACACAGAGTTCACAGAGCAATGTGCTCTTGGAAATCTCACTGGGGGGAGGGAGGGGGGTCAGGGGGGAGATGATTTCACGTAGGGTACTGAGCATGCTTGTAGTGTTATGGCCTTTTCCAAATATGTTCCATAGCATAAGGGCATGCCACAATAAGAGCACAAAGGATTAATCCACTGAGAACAGATTTTTTTTTTTAATTAACAAAAACCAGTAATGTTTTTCTTTTACTTCCTGGTTTTCCTACACTACCAGAGTAAAGTACAGAAAAAATTTCCTCCAGAAAAATACTAATGAAGTAGAATAGAAGAGTGATAAGAAATCATCAAGCCAGGTTGTCTGTTTCCAAACCTTGGTTCTACCGTTTACTTGCTTGGTGTAGTTTTGGCCGGTGATTTTTCTATGTACAAATTTTTTCATCTGTAAAATTAGGCTAAAAACTGTACCTAGTGCAAAAGGTTGCTGGGAATACCCAATGAGGTAATGTAGGGAAAGCATTTAACTCAGAATGGTGCATATGATTAAATGCTTAATAAATATTAGTTACTGGCAAAATAATAACAACAACAACAATGATAATAAAGCCTCTTCAGATTTGTACTTGAAGTACTTATAAAAATTGATTATAGAGTTGGCCCCCGTGGGGTCATTAGGTTCACCCCATTAAATTAGGCAGAGAAGGAAAATTTCAGCTTTTCAATTTGAACATTCCAGTACTTAACATTCCCTGTCAGAAAAATAAAATTCATTTTGGTTTCCTGGTTTGTTAAATAAGTGGGTTGAATTAAGTAATTTCTAAGGAGCTTTCCAAGCACAAAATTTCTACTTCTAAACCCTTTTGTCAACTATAAATCAAACCTGTTACAACCTCTAAATATTTTTTTTTCTTCCAGTGCGTATTTCTATTTTACTAGCTTCTGCCCCTTTCAATGAAAACTGTGACCTTAGGCTAGTTGAGTGGCTAAACTTTGTGGGTGTGTTATTGTTGTGTGTTCCAAGGAAGCCTCATGGACTTAGGCAATGCTTATACTATCATTTCAGCCAAAGGGCTAGCAATTTCCATACCACTAGAGTTTATTTGTGCCAAACTTTTAGGCTTCCCCCACTATGAAAGAGAAGAAAAACATTTTGTAAAATACTCAAAACAATTGATTTTAAAAGCCCACTTGTACGAGCCTCTAAAGTTGTGGGACAACCTTTATTTTTAATTCTATTTTCTATTTTATTGATAAAAGCTAGTTAGTTATCGAAATTACTTGGTAGGCCAGGTGCAGTGGCTCACACCTGTAACTGTAGTGCTGTGGAAGGCTAAGATGGTTGGATTTCTTGAGCTCGGGAATAAGAGAACAGGCTGAGCAAGAGTAAGACCCTGTCTCTACTACAAATAGAAAAACTAGCCAGGCATTGTGGTGGGCACCTGTAGTCCCAGTACTCTAGAGGCTGAGGCAAGAGAATTGTTTGAGCTCAGGAGTTTGAGATTGCTGTGAGCTTTGATGCCAGGCATTCTACTCAGGGGCAAGAGAGTGAGACTATCCAAGAAAAAAAAAAATAAAGAAAGTGAAGGGAAGAGAAGGCAAGGGAAGGGAAGGGAAGAGAAGGGAAAGAAAGGAAAGGGAAGGGAGAAATAAATAAATAAATAAACAAATAAATAAGTTGGTATTTCCAAATCCACTCGGGGCCAAGCGCCGAAATTCAGTTATGCTCCAGCCTTCTTGGCAGAAACCTTTGTTCTTCTCCCCTGGGTAGGAAGCTATTGAGCTCTTGTTTTATTTTGCTGTTAAATTTTGTATTAATATGAGGGTGCATACAATTAGGTCACATTGTTAGCATTTGTGAGGTGAAGTCCAAGTTGTAGCTGTGACCTTTACTCAGGGAGTGTGTCATGTACCTGTACGTTGTGCCCATTATTTGGGAACTAACCAACACCCCTCTCCCCGTCCCCCTTTCTTGAATTTAATTGTGTCTATGGCTGTGCAGGAGATGGTATTGCTGTTTCAAAGGACTGACTTTCCTCAGACCCAGAAATGGAACGTGAGGGTACAGGGGAGAGGTTGAAAGAGAATCAGGAAGAGAAGTCTTGTTTAATGAATGTTGGGAATATTGAAAACTACATTTTAATACTTGTCTTCCTCCATTTCTTTTCTTTCCATAGGGGCCAACGTGAATATGAAGACCAACAACCAAGATGAGGAGACGCCCTTGCACACAGCTGCCCACTTTGGCCTCTCAGAGCTGGTGGCCTTCTATGTGGAGCACGGGGCCATCGTGGACAGCGTGAATGCCCACCTGGAGACTCCGCTGGCCATCGCGACCTACTGGGCCCTGCGCTTCAAAGAGCAGGAGTACAGCCAGGAGCACCACCTCATCTGCCGCATGCTGCTCGACTCCAACGCGGAGGTCAACGCCCGGGACCACGACTTTAAATCTCCCCTCCACAAGGCGGCCTGGAATTGCGACCACGTGCTCATGCACATGATGCTGGAAGCCGGGGCGGAAGCCAACCTCATGGATATCAACGGCTGTGCTGCCATCCAGTACGTGCTGAAGGTCACATCCGTGCGCCCAGCTGCCCAGCCCGAGATCTGCTACCAGCTGCTCTTGAACCACGGGGCTGCTCGCATATACCCTCTGCAGTTCCACAAGGTGAGGATTGTTTACTCGGCAGGCTAACGAACGGAGACTGCAGGTCACTCAAGCTTGCTCAGGCCTGAGTCCTGCGCTGCTGCCTCTGCTCCTCTTCTGAATTTCCCTTTACACCCTAGCTATTTCATCCTAGTCCAAGTTTGTTTCAAATCTGGTCTAAGAGCTAAGTATGAGAACAAGAGTGGCAGATAATTTTTCATGTCACTTGTGAACACCAATGAACCTGTAGTGGGAAATTGGGTTAGGTCTGCCAGAAGCGGAAAGCTGCCAGACAAGCACACACTTCCCATCTTTTAGCCAGTTGTCTGATAAAGGCAACTCAGCCTGCATGGGAATTAGTTCAGTATATATATGAAAGAGCCCCCTGATTTGCCAGTTCAGTGAAAGCTAATATTTATTAAGTACTACTAATTACATTTATTATATATGGTGAATAAAGTGCACTGCTTTAAGGACTTTGTCTTTTTTTTTTTTTTTTTGGCAGTCTTACTCTGTGGCCCTGGGCAGGGAGTGTGGCCATGTCACAACTCACAGAAATCTCAAACTCTTGGGCTGAAGCAATTATCTTGCCTCAGCCTCCTGAGTAGCAGAGGCGCTACACCCAGCTATTTTTTCTAATTTTTAGTAGAGATTAGGGTCTCACTCTTGCTCAGGCTGGTTTTGAACTCCTGAGCTCAAGCAATCCACCTGCCTTGGCCTTCCCGAGTGCTAACATTATAGGCCCTACACCTGGTCCACTTTGTATTTCTTAATTAATTCATTTAATTCTAACAGCAATGCTAGGAGGTGTGTATCTTTCAGTATTCCTCTTCTACAGAGAGGCACAGAGTGTGAGCTGGTGCATTATTGTGATGCAAGAGGCATACGTTGTTGGTCAAGATTTTCAGCTATGCTTTTCCTGTTTCTCTGTTGATGTTTACTTGGTCTGCAATACTTCTCATAGTCAGTTGACAGTTTTGACGCACAATTTGCAAAATTTTGTAATGTTTTGTCAGTTCTGCTTGTTATTGTCTGCTTGTTATTCTCTTCATCAGTGACACTTTCTCTCCCCTCAGAAAAAAGTTAAATCCATTTGTACATTGCTGTTTTCTTCATGGCATTATCCCCACAAACTTGGACTAACTTGTCTCTGATTTCACTTCCACTCTTGCCAACTTTAACAAGAAATCTACGAATGTTTGATTGTTGCTCTAAGTCAAGCTCTGACATTCTTGGGACAACACACAAAAACATGCAATAATAATAAAGAATGCCACTCAGCAAGGCACCATCACATGTCTACATGAACACAACTGTGAGACACTGATATAAGAAGTTTATGAAACCTTACTGAGTTGTTTGTACAGTGCTGCCAAGGTAGGCACATGGTGGCAAGTTTGTGAAATTAATTGTCAGACCTTGTATGTGGGTGGTTCACAGATTATTCATGTAGCCTCGTAGACTGTGGGAATGTCCTTGCTGTCTCATTATGAATGAGAGAGGAAGTCATTGAAAGATTTTGAGCTGGGAAATATAAAAATCTAATTTATATTCAATAGTATCCTTTTGATTGCCTTTTAGAGAACAACTTGGGGGAGGTGGGAAGGAGGCAGGCAAAGTTGCAATATTCCAGGCAAAAGAAGAGGGTGCATTAGACTCACAGTAGAAATGGTGAAGGTGGTAAGGAGTGTTCAGATTCTGGTATATTCTGAAAAAGGAGCCAATAAGTATTTCTGATGCATTATTGCAGGTTGTGAAGAGAAGAGAGAAGTTAAGAAAATTTTTAAAAGTTTTTTTTTTGCCCAAGGAATCAAAAAGGAGCTCTATTTTCCTTGAGATGCCTCCTGGCCATCCAGGGGGATGTGAAGTAGGTGGGTTGATATATGAATCTGGATTTCAAGGAAGGGTCTGCTCAAGGGAGATACAAATTTGGGAGTTTATCATGAATATGGTATCTGCCATAAGTCAGATGAGGTCAGATGAGATCAACCCAAATAAGAATGTAGAAAGAGAAGAGAAGAGGCTGGAGGACTGGGCCATGGGGCCCTTCAGCCAGAAGTTGGGAAGATAAAAGGAACCAGTGAAAGAAACTGCAGAGAAATCTTGTGATAGAAGAATAAAAATAGTATTTTCCTGGAACCCACGAGAGAATGTGTTTGAGAAAGGAGGATGTAGAACCAACTGGGTCAAATGTAGGGGACAATTCAAATAAGATGAGAGCTAAGAAGGTGCCTTTGGGCGAGACAGTATGGATTTTATTTGGGACCTTCACATGAGTTGTGTTGATGGAATAGTGGTGAGAAAAGGTTGATTAAAATGAGTTCCAAGGAAACGGAAGTGAAGACATTGAAGGATTTTGAGGCATTTTCTGGTAACGGAGGAGTAGCTGGAAGAGAAGGATGGCTGACATTATTGTATGTTCGTTGGCCAAGGAGAATGTTTCAGGAAAGGGAGAAAACTGGATGTGGTGGTTACTGGAATGACATCTTGATTTGGAGACAGAGGCTGGGATCCAGTGCATAAACAGAAGCTTTGACCTTCGTATTCCAGGCAGTTTATTCACTGTAATGGGAAGGGGGGAGTGTCTGTGTGCACAGACATGGGGATGCTGGTAGTGTGTTGGTAGGAATTTATGGAAGGTCCTTTATTATTGCTTCTATTTCTTAGTGAAGAATGAGAATTAGAGGGGAAGTTTCAAAGCTTAAAGATGAAGACTTTGTCAGATGTTTATCTTAGGGAGTGAATGAATGGTTTTGAGAAATGTAACAGGCTTATGGGGTAGCTCAAGCCCATTGAAGGCTAATGGTTACATGTTTGATTCAGACTGAGGTCTGTTTGACTACAGAGCCTACACTCTTAAATTTAGTAGTTTCTATTATATTTTATGATAACATATTACCCATGAAATGTGATTAAACTTAAAAGATTAAGACAAGAAGAGACCTGAAGAGGTCATTTTATTTACTTCCCAAGTCTTCAGGAAAGACTAGTACTCTTAATCTATTTATATATTTCCATGAAGGCAAATTTCTTCAGTGCTCTCTTCCTTGGGTACCCCTTTGATTTTGAAATACCCTCTCCCCTTGGTCTTCCATTTTTTAACTTTTATAAATTATCTAACCTAATCCTCTCATTCTTATTAATGACCCAGAAGAGCTCATATGCATCTTCATAATAAATAAATAAGTAAATAATATTTACATCTTGTATTAATATATACCTAAGGCTTCTCTGCCTTCCCACCAAATTTCATATTTCTCCCAAATTTTTAGCAATTCATTATTTTTGCCACTGAATATTAGTCAAGTACATCTGAAAAAGCCAAGAATCATGAATGTTTAACCTTTATATTTTTCCTATGATTTTTAAGGAAAAATTGTTTAATAAATGGCCTGAAATAATATTCTGTGAAATCTACTATTGAGGGTTCCTGTTTGATCTCAGCTATGTATTCTTACCTTCTTTGCATTTTTGAATTTTAAAATACTTTTTTACATTAAGTTTGGACTCAGAGAATATTTTCCTACTGAAACTATTGTACATAGTATAGTCTTAGAAATAAGGTCAAACAGCCAAAGCCTGTGAAAAAGTCAGCAACTCACATTAAAAGTACAGTGATCCATAGTTGTTCACTGTGTGTGTCCATTGCTTAGGTTGAGTACATTTTCTGACTCCTACCATGGCACCTTGGACTTGGATGAAACAATAAATGTTAACCTCTAAAGTGAGTGTACATCCCAGTATTTTAAATCACATATGTAATTGATTCTATTTGTTATTTTTATCTCTGCTTTGTCATCAGTAGCTCATTCACTCTAGATTTAGCCATGTTATTCATGTCAGGAGTAAAGAAACATAAAATGTGGGATCATACAGACTTGGATCCCGACACTTACCTGAGAGTGTGACTAAAGCAATTTGCTGCAATGTCCTCCCCACTCCTCAATTTCTTCCTCTATGGAATAAGTACACTGTGTCTTCCTGCTTTGGCAATAACATGCAGATTTAGGCCTTCACCAGAAAGAAGTTGATCCTATACCCACAGCATATCACAGATCTGCTGAAAGCCCAGAGAATGGTGCCAAACACTTCTTTCCTATTTCTCTTGGACCACTTTTAGGCCTTGCTGAGTCTCCTTCAGTTCCTCACTTCAACCTCATCCTACATCTATAAACATCTCTCTCTTGGTCAACTTCTATCTTCCTCTTCATTTTTTTTTTTTTTTACCCACACCTCCCTGCAGCCTGGTCATTCTTTGTAGTGGAAACTCTAGAAGAAAAACAATCTATCTCTATAATATGGTGGACTTCACAAAGCATAATCTGTGCATATTTATGCTTAAAGCTACCTTCCTTCCAGAGAAAGTTTGGAGAAAGACACAGGGCATGAACATGCCAGAGAAACATGCTCTACCACTTTGGGAATAATAATGGCCTTCTTGCTTGTAAGGATGTTTTGAGAATTAAACAAGATAATATTTGAGAAGTATTTAGCATAGTAACTACTAAACAAAAAATAAGTAGGACTATTGTTATTACTTATCTCTTGAGCAGTAGAATCAGCATGGCTGCACCTGGTTTACCCAGAGGGGCCTTCCCACCTAGGAGAGACAATGCGTGTGTATGTGTGTGTGTGTGTGTGTGTGTGTGTGTGTATGGGTACTGCCTAGAGACTAAATGTTGACTTGTATTATGAAACTCACTGCTTGTTGACTGGATGAAATAGGTCTCCATGAACATAACTAAAATACCCTTTTCTCATTCCCTTCTAAGAGAGACATTCAAGAGAACAGGTCCTCATACAGACTTTCTGTTCTCCCATAAGAAGTCTTGCAAATGTGAGAGAGGTGCCCAGGTCTTTTTTGCAAAGGCAATTCTCCAAGGGGTGTAGAGGAGAGGGTAAAACCATACATCTGAGTCCTGGCCTGGCCGTTTGCTTGCTATATGATTTTTTTCAACAAGTCCCTTAATCACGCACACCCCAAATTCCTCATCTGAAAAGTAAAAGTAATAATATGAACTGTTCAGGATTGTCTGAGCAGTGACCGACTGAGGTGTGTCAGCCATGGAGCCCAGTAGTGATGGTCAACCAGTGTTCCCTTTATTCCTCTTCCCCAAAATGTACTCTTGGTCCAGCATAGGAGTCTCCCTACTGGCACTACTTGGTGGCTCCACTAGCCTGTCAATTATGTGTTGTGTTCCAGGAACACTTTATGTATAGTTAGCATTTCCTTATTCAGTTTTGTTTGCTCCTTTGAGTTCCTCTGGTTCCTCTGTATGCTAAGGAGATTTAAGATAGAGTTGGCTACTGGTAGATGGCTGGTATTATAAACATTTTTGTTGCTACTCGACAGACTGTGTAAGAGAGCTGGCCCCCTTCCCAAGGAAAACTGAAGAAAAACTATTCAATTTACTATGCAGATGCTTCAAAGTGATTTAGAACAACTACTCCACAGCCCGACTTTCCAAAGAGAAAGTCATCTTTACGACAAGCAAACGCCTGACTCATTTATCCAGAAGATAAAGTGATTCGTTCTCTCCTGGTTGAGGAATTCAGTTTCCTTATTTACAAAGAACAAGGTCAGAGCTGAAGATGCTTTCTTCCAAATACAAAGCAAATTTGTGGAGGGTGTATTTCACAGAAAGCCAATGTATAAATTACATAAACTGAGGGGAGAAAAGAATTATAGGGTCTGCAGTTGCTTTCTAGGGTACAAAAGGACATTTGATTTTTTTTTTCTCCCAGCATAATTCAGAAGGAAGTGACACCCCAGGGAGCCAAGATTGGGTTTTCCTGTAGGGCAAGAAAGACATTTTTCTAGGGAAGGAAAGGTAACAGGAGGCTGTAGGGAAGGTGAGGATGATTTCTTCCACTGAAAATGCTGTACATGAAGCCCAGCGTTCAACCAGGTCCCTTTGATCATTAAGTACCTTTTTGCATGCAAATATATCAATATTTAAGCTTTAGAGTTTTCATGGTGAAATGGCTTGCAGTTGGTATTTGGATTGGAAAAATGGCAAGGAGACTTATCTTAAATCTATTTTTTAATAGGTTGTGCATTAATCACAGCATGGGGGTGGATGATGAAGGGAGATGTCACCACTGTACAAAGAGCTTTTTTGTCCAGTTGTTCTTCCATAAAGGCAGAAGAGGGACGCCAGAATCTCAGGAAGGTGTAGTTTACTGGGCAACTTCTGTTTTCCAGACTAACAAAGAGAAAGAGGAGCCAGAGACTTCTCCCTTTGGGGTCTACACTAGTCTCTTGTGTTTTTTTTTTTTAACAGTTTTTGGCTGGGGCTGGGTTTGAACACACCACCTCTGGCATATGGGGCCGGTGCCCTACTCCTTTGAGCCACGGGCGCCGCCATACACTAGTCCCTTGTCATTTGGTGGTTTATATTCCTAGCAGTCATTAGATAAAGATGATTCAGAGTTTGCTATGCTTAGGGTCTTTTTTGTTGATGCTGTTGTTACCTGGTAAAATAATTACTGAGGGCTGAAGAAGGTGTGTCTAGCTGTCTTAGTTCTAGAAGAATCCTGAAGTGCCAGTAGAGAGCAGGCAAGCTGTCAGGTTAACAGGGGTCTTTCATGCTCTGAGAACCAAATCTCCTGTCAGCAGAAAACTCAGCAGTCAGAGTGTCAGCAAAAACTAATGACAGCAGCGGGAGCCTTGGACTTTGTGCATCTAAAGACTGCAGAAAGTTAAGATTTGGAACTAGGTAATTCTTTTGCCCTAATGAAAGGTGAGAAGTAATCTCCTTGTGATATATGGAAATATTCCAGGTGCAAATGGAAGCGCCAGATATGTGATGGTAGGCTCCAAAACTATGAATGCATTATGTTCCTGTATCCATAACTTAGTTTGAACTGTCTCTGAATAGGAGCTGAGAATAGGCTTGCCAGGTAAAATAGTGGGTGCTCAGTTTAATCTGTATTAGTAAGTACTTCTGTATAAATGTGTGTCGTGACGTATTTGGGACCTACTTACACTAAAAATGATTGGTTCCTCTATCTGAAATTCAAATGGAACCAGGTAGCCTGTATTATTATTACTTGCTAAATCTAGCACTTCTGGATGAGATGTAGGTAATGTGTGGCAAAAGGAAAAGAACTTTTAGCCACCTCTCTTCTGCCTCCGTTTCTCTGTATTCTGGGTGTTGGTGAGGAGGGGAAGGTAAGGAAAACCTCAGGACAAATCAGCTGTGTTACAGGGTGGCTTGGGAGTGTGAGTGTGGCCTGGAAATGAATGCAGAGTCCAGCAGTCATTTTTCTGAGTGGGTTCCCAAACTGCGTGTAGACCTCTCCATGCTTTTTTGTTTCTATAATTATAGAATAAGTATATTCTGATGCAGTCCTCAGCTGAGGCCATGACTTTTGATTTGAAACTATGCTCTAGAAAATTCTTAATTTTTCTTTTTTGTAATCCTCACTGCAGATGACCCTGCTTCATCTCGTTATATCGTGTCCTGATCCCCACTGGGTCTGAGCCATCAGACCTGGATTTTAATGGGCTATTTAGAGGAGAACTGTCATTTTCTTCATCTCATATTTTGTAAGGAATATTATGCTAAAATAAATCCCCCCTCACCAACTTCTGTCCCCTTCCCACTTCACATAACAGATTGATGAGTTGGGAAGAGGAACTGAGTTTGCTTGCTTAACCTTGGGCCTAGAGGGTACTTAATCTCTTTTTTTCATCTGTGTTACAAGCTTCCAGGAAGCAGCTCTGTCTGCCAGGGAGAAGCTGACTGTTGGGCCTGTAATTTTATTTGAGGGTAGGATGTTAAGAAGCTCCATGTGTCCCCAGAACTAAACCTACTATATGCAATTTGTAAAGATGACTTCATAATCTCTAATTGTCATCTTCATTTTATTTTTTAATGGATTTAAAACTCAGGAGAGCAAGTTATTTATTTGGCATCAAAAACCTGCATGTTATAACACCAAGAGTCTTAAGATGAGGGGAGGTCGGCCCTTGTTACAACTGTCCATCCAGCCTCCGTTTATCCCCCACAATTTGTCCTTAGCTATGTCAGTCCACCCAACTCCTGGGAATCTGACCTTATTAAAATCTGGAGCTATTTAATCTGTTTTCCTCTCTCTGATCTTCATGGCCCCTGTGATAATCCCACTTTGAATCCTCACTTCATTTGGCGTGCTATACTCTCACATTTCTGGTTTTCTCTTGACTTTGGAGTCATGCAGACCTGAGTTTGAATCCTGCCTCTACCATTTACCAGCTAAATGACCCAGAATTTAAAATTTATCAGCTTTGGGATATTTATAGGACCAACTTCATAGGGTTATTTGAAGATCAAACAAGCTAAGTTTTGTGAAGATTGTTCACATAGTAAGTCCTGACAAAATGGTAGTGATTTCCCCCTCTTCTTCTCTCCTGCCTACTAGGATGACTGAAGCTGTGAACCTTGATTTTCTGTATACCATTCAGAAGACTACTGAGCCTCGTAGCTTTACCAGCACATGCCTTGATGGTGCACAGGCCTCTCCACCTACGCCTTCTCATTGGAGCTTCTGTCATTACGGTTTTGACTATAACTAAGGCATCACTGATACAGTATCCTCCTGCTCGTGATCTGTCCATCCCCAAATTATCATACCCTTCCAAGTCCCTCATTTCTATCAGTGGAACCTCTATTTGTTCTTGATCTCTGGCTTCAAAGTTGCTTTCTTTTCTTCCCATAGCTGATCAGTATTACTCCTGACTATTCCTTCTCACAGCTTCAGCCGCCCTTTGTTCCCAGGCCCGGTGCTGATGTTAGCTGAGAAGCGACTGGTCGGTTCCCGCCCAGCCTCCTCACTGCTGTGCGCCCTTCATGCACTTGGTTTCTCCTTTGTGCTTTTGCTCATGGTGCTCAAGGGACACTTGATGGTCTTTAAGTTAGTCTTTTATTATTTACTGACTTATATTGCTAACTCTCAAAATATGTCTTTTCAAACTAGGTTATACACTCCTTGAAAAAAAAAAAAAACAGGACATAAACTTCTCAGAACTACTGTTGTTGTTCTAACCACAAGGTTCAGCAAAGGCTTCTTGATGGAATGAGCAGGCTGAATATAACCCCCTCTGTTGAGAATAAGGAATGGCTTCTTGCTGGGAGTCACGTCCATCCCAGGCTCTTCAGGTGGTGTTGTAGGCGCACTGTGGGCTGGCTCCCTCTTCCCTGCTCTTCCCTTTAGCTCTTTCCTGATGTGGCCCTCAATTCAGGCTTACCTCTTTACCCCCCCCCCCCACAGACAACACATACATGTGTGCACTCACACATACTTAGCTGGCTATTAAAGTCATAATCTTTCTGTCTCTGTTTCACCCCAGACCCTAAGACGTCAGGTACTCCATGGACAAATGCAATGCTTTACCAACCACCTATGAAGAGCTAGTACAGGAAGGAGGGAAAATCAGTTCTGTGACCTTTTGCTCAGTAACAATAGGCTGAGGTTGAGATGGTCTGGGTCATCAGGAAGAAAGTTTCTTTGGAGGAAGTTGTTAAAGTGCAGAGGCACGCCTCCCTTCATTTCACACCCAGTAAGGTGGCTGTTAGAGGCGTCTGTAGAGGACTTGATTTCATGTCCTCTGCCTCATCAAGGGAAAAGAGGGACTGACATGGAGTCTGTGATCAGGAGATTCAAAGCAGCAGGCTGTGGCTGGAGCTGCTTGTCGTCTGGAGGCAAAGGAAAGAAGGGAGATTAAACGGCATCAGGGGTGCCTATTCCTGACAATGGGACAGAGGTGCAAGTTCCCATGGATCATTTGTAGGTCACATTGGAGAGCCACCTGCACCTGGTTTAAATGAAAATAGGCCACACCCAAAGTACTTTCCAAGATAGGATGATCTTGACGAAAAGAAGGTGGAAGTGTTCTGGTGGATAGAGAAGCTTTTGGGGAGAGGTGAGGGTTCTGATAGACTGATCTAAAGAGGAATATTGCCCATAGGAAGAAAACTGGACATTCCAATTCCTTCTTCATTTCACACCCAGAGAAGAGAGTTCTCTGCAGAAGCCATACAATCTTCCTAGGAGATTTTGCCAGTGTAGAGGGTATCAAGGTGAGGTCTTGTTGGTATTAACCAAGACCCATGTTTCCTTTTCCTCTCTCTCCACCTCATCCAAACCCCAAACAGTCCAGGGGTCAGTGTGGGCAGGAAAGGGAGGAAGAGAAGACAAGGTGGGGAAACAGAGAAACCCACTGAGTTGTTTCTCATACCAATCTCCTCTCCCATTCTTTATCACCAGCAAGGGTCCCGTAATGTAATGACACTCTGACACTGCCTACTTGGAATTGGCATCAGACACTATAGGCTACAGGCTCGGTGTCACGACTGCCCCACTTTAGCTGCCAGCTACAAATGGGGTTGCCCAGGTTGCCCACACTTTTGCCAGGTTGACTATAAATTTGGTGGTCCCCACAGATGCCTTCCTGATAATTTGTTACGATGACTTTAACTCAGGAAAGCATTGCACTTCCTAGTCATGGTTTACTGGTTTGTTATAAAGGCTACATCTCAGGAACAGCCAGATGGAAAAGAAACACAGCACAAGATCTTGGAGGGGGTGGCACTGAGCTTTCACGCACTCTCCAGGGAAACCACCTTCCCAGGAGTCTGGCGTGTTCACTAACTCAAAAGCCCCTCAAATCCCATCATTTAGGGGCTTTTATGTCACTGCACTGGCATGACGGAGTAAACGGTTCACTGCTGTGATTGAACTCCGTCTCGGTTCCTCTCCCCTACCCAGAGGTGGAGGTGATGCTGCTCAAAGTTCAAATCCTCTAATCAGGGCTTGGGCTCTCTGGTTGAAAGGGGATTGTTAAGAATAACCAAAGATGCTCTTATAACTCAGGATAATCCACAGGTTTTAGGAACTCTGTACTAGAAACTAGGGACATAGATACCAAATATATATTTCCTATCATCCCCCTACTCGCCCCCCACAATACCTGCTTTCCCATAGGCTGCCAGCCTGAAACAGGCCTACCAGAAAGGAGAATCTTTTACTTTAAATAAAACTTGGAGTTTCAATTATCCAGTTAAAATGGACATTTTTATTATTGAAGTGACATTGTTCTTGTGTCCAGAATGACTGGTGGACTTTTTCTAATTTTCATTTTTTATTTTATTTTATTTTTAAAAATTAATATAAAGGTATGAATTTTTAGGTTACAGTGTTCTCACTTCCAGGGTAAAGTTCAAGTTGTAGATGAGCCCTTCACCCAAGGGGCATGCTGAAAACCCTCAAATTGTGCACATTAGGTGCAATCTAGACAAATGTCCTTCCTCCTCCCTCCAATCACTCTTCCCCTGCCCCTCCCTTCTTCCTCCTCACCCCTCCCCCTTGCTAGACTATTTTTGTGTTTTATTGTTCATATGAGCATGTAATTGTTATATATATTGGTTTCATATTGGTATTGAGTACATTGAATTTTTTTTTCCATTCTTGAGATATTTTACTAAGAAGAATGTGTTTCAACCCTATCCAAGTAAACATAAAGATGGAAAATCTCTATCCTTTCTTATGGTTGAATAGTATTCCATGGTATACATATTTCTTAGTCCATACATGGGACAAGCCATGCATCTGTGACTTGCCAATTGTGAATTGAGCTGACGTAAACATTCGACTGCAAATGTCTTTGTGGTAAGATGTTTTTTGTTCTTCTGGGTAGCTACCTAGTAATGGAATTGTGGGATCAAATGGAGATTAGCTTTTAGTTCTTTGAGGATTCTCCATACTTCTTTTCAAAAAGATTGTATTAGTTTGCAGTCCCATCAGCAGTGTAGAAGTGTTCCCTTCTTTCCACATCCCTGCCAGCGTCTGCAGTTTCAGGACTATGTGAGGTGGGATAATCTTACTGGAGTTAGGTGATATCTCAAGGTGGTTTTAATTTGCATTTCTCTTATGATTAAAGATGGTGAGCATTTTTTTTCATGTGTTTCTTGGTTATTCATCTGCCATCTTTTTTTTTTTTTTTTTTTTTGAGACAGAGCCTCAAGCTGTCACCCTGGGCAGAGTGCTGTTGCATCACAGGTCACAGCAACCTTCAACACCTGGGCTCAAGTGAGTCTCCTGCCTCTGCCTCCCAAGTAGCTGGGACCACAGGCACTCGCCGTAATGCCCGGCTATTTTTTGGTTGCAACTGTCATTGTTGTTTTGGTGGGCTCAGGCTGGATTTGAACCCGCCGCCTTAGGTGTATGTATGCGCCTTAGCTACTTGAACCACAGGCTTCGAGCCTCATCTGCCATCTTTAGAGAAGTTTCTGTTCAAGTCTCTTGCCCACATAGATATGGGATTGTTTGATTTTTCTTGTTGTTTAATTTGAGTTCGCATGGATTCTGCTTATCAGGCCTTTGTCAGATTCATAATATGCAAAAATCTTCTCCCATTCTGAAGGCTGTCTATTTGCTTTGGTTGTAGTACCCTTAGCAGTGGAGAGAGAAGCTTTGTAGTTTGATCAAATCTCATTTATTTTTGATGTTGCTGCAATTGCCAAGGGGGGGGGGGCTTCCTTACAAAGTCATTTCCTAGGCCAGTATTTTTTATGTTTTTTTTTTTTTTTTTTGCAGTTTGTTTTTTGGCTGGGGCCAGGTTTGAACCCACCACCTCCAGTATATGGGGCTAGCGTCCTACTCCTTTGAGCCACAGGCACTGCCCCAATATTTTTTACTTTTATTAGTAAAAAAGACCTAGAAACAGTGCACGGCCCACCTGGATATTACGGCAGCAGTGGGAAAGAAGAGATCTAGGGAGCAGGTTTGCATGGACAGGAGAAAGGGAAGGAAAATGTTGTTTTCCTAGAGGTACCTCACTTTCGGTGTAACTGTTACATTTTCTGATGCAGTACCTGCAGAGAGGTGTGTGAGTGCACGCAAGCAGATGTGAGTGAATGTGTACAGGCGTGGGTGCATATGTGCAGGCGTGAGTGCATGAATACAGGTGTGCGTGCATGTATGTAGGTGTGGGTGGGTGTGTACAGGTGTGGGTGCGTGTGTGTGCAGGTGTAAGTGGGTGTGCCCATTGTCTTTTATTTGTTGATGAAAGTTAAAATACCCACGTGTGTGACTCCGTCCACTTTAGCTCTTGGACTGGAAGGATATCTGTGGTCAAACTTCGTAGGCTACCTTGTGGTCACTAGTAGAACTAAGTTTGTCTACTAACTTTCAGTGTTCTGATAATAAAATTTTCTGTAGAGGTAGACACGTTTCCCAGGCAGCTGGAAGTGTATTCTGTGTCCAGCCTCTCTCTAAAGTACTTTAGTTATGATCAGGGAAAGAAATTCTTCAGGTTTCCACCTCCTTTGTTCTTGTTTCTTTTTCTCTTGCTCTTGGAAGGTGAAAGAAGTTCGCCTGATTTTATTAATCTGCCCACCTACCATGGTGGCAGCATATTTGAATACTCAAAGGCATGAATCGTCTAAAAAGCATTCTAGGGTTCCAGGGAGTGTAATAGGATTGTGAATTCTTGATGTTTCTGTGACCAGAATGAATAAGCCGTATGTGTGCACTGAACAAATGAAACTCTCTGCTTCCTCTGCAGGTGATTCAGGCTTGCCATTCTTGTCCGAAAGCAATCGAAGTTGTAGTCAATGCCTATGAGCACATCAGGTGGAACGTGAAGTGGAGAAGAGCGATCCCTGATGATGACTTGGAGGTAAGTAATGGAAATCACTTCCTGGGGTTTTCATTATCGAGTATTCCCAGACTGCAATAGAACTGAAGACAATTCTAATTAAAAAATTCGGTTTCTCTTGTGCAGGTCTGTATTAGTTCATCTACTGGCTTCATATTAGTATGGAATACTTTGTAAACTTGCTTTGAATTTTCTTGTGTCATTCAAGTTGAGGAGGAAGGGGAGGAGGGAGGGAGAAGAGGAGGGGGGAGTTGGTGTGCACCCACCTAATGGGCACCAGGTAAGGGATGGCATACCTCCTAGGTGAGTGGCACAGCTACAATAGGGACCTTACCTAACAAATGCAAATAGTATGACCAAATCATTTGTGCCCTCACATTAATCTGAAAAAAAAAAAAGTTTGGTTTTGAGCCAAACTTAAAAGCCCACTTGAATACAATGAGACAAAGAATTATAAAATGCGGGTGCAAGAGCAAATAGTTCCATCAAATACATGACACTAGGAAGTATCTTAGGAAATTTCTACATTTGAGGGCAAGTTGGATAAATATGTAAAGATGGCACTTTTACTTTCTTCCCATCAATTCACTGAATTAAATGGTAATATCTGAGATTGCTCATACAACACTTTTTACTAGAAGATTAAAGTGTTTTGTGTGGATAATTTTATTCACTTTTAAATACCTTGAAGGGATTACTAGGCAGGGAACAATATTAAAAAACCTATCTTGGGTCATACGTAAAGCTATTGGCAGAGATAAGTCCTCACTGTGGACTTTGGGACTTTGGTGCCTTTATAAACCAGGCTTTCCTGCAGAGCACCCTGTTCTTGGTTTCAGAAGTCACAGGCTGTCTCCACCACATGGAGAGGTATCAGGCAGAATGCAAAGGTCACTGGGCACCACGCCTTAGGTGAAACCTTATTCTGCTACTTATTAGCCATGTTACCTTTAAAAGTTGCTTCACTTGACTGAGCTTCATTAATCCATTAAATATCTGAATAAAAGGGTCACACCAGGCACAGAAAGGGCATACCATAATATGTATTTCAATGTAAAGTTGCTATTTTAGTTTAGACTGGTCCAGAGAATTCACACCAGTATATTGTACGTCATTTCCTGGGTTCTGGGGGTAGAGTATTTAGTTTAGACTGGTCCAGGTAATTCACACCAGTATGTTATACATTATTTCCTGCATTCTGGGGGTAGAGCAGTATTTCCCTTCTTTTCTCTTTTGTATACCCCACCCTAGCACTCCCATTTCAATTTCCTGTGTAATTTCATCTCCCATCAGAGACCCTAGAAAGCTGCCATTGTGTGTCAAGTAGGGGCTAAATGCATCATTGTTGATTTTTATTGACGTAAACTAACTTTAACCTGTTTTGCCTTTCTTTTTAGAGATACTGGGATTTTTACCACTCTCTGTTCACTGTGTGCTGTAACTCTCCAAGGACTCTCATGCATTTATCGAGATGTGCCATTAGAAGAGCGTTACACAACAGATGCCACAGAGCAATTCCTTTGCTTTCTCTCCCATTGTCATTGAAAAAGTACTTGCTTTTAGAGCCAGAGGGAATCATTTATTAAGCCTTATGAGACAGCAGTTCCCAATCCTAGATATTTAAGTGAACTTGCTGGGTAGACACAGTTTGCATAAATAAAATGGTACTTGGGTTGATTATAACACTTCAGGGATTTCAAAACACTTTACAAACACCATGTCATTAATCCTAGGGTATCATAGTGAGTGGAAACAAACAAGGAGTGAAGTTAAGGAATTTTCAAAGACAAGAGTGTACCCAGAAGGAACTGTGCTCTAAGAGTGATAGCTAATACATACATAGATAGTGTTCTTTAGGTACCTGATATATTTTTGTAATCTTTTCATATATTATCTCATTGGAAATGGGACCCAGGTTTTCTGACAACCAATCTCATTCTATACCTTCTCAGTAGTACGTTTACATTACCATTCATTTAGCAACAGAGCAGGCTTTGTGATTACCCTCAAACTTGGTGTCTTCCCCTGTCCCTGCTCCCGCCCTGCCATAATACTTAGCTGTAATTACTGTCCTCACTAATTTTACAAACTCCAATTCCCTAAACCATACCCCTCAACTTATTTGACTGAAGAAAGCACGTTAGCATAGTCAAAGCAAAGAGATCATTGAGTCTAATTAAAAATGAAAAAGGAAGACCAGTCCACGTAATAGTCAAGAGTGGACATTTTAACATACACATTGAGCCAGAGACCAGAGGTGCAAGTGGGTGGCATGTGACTCCTGCCCTCCAGGGTCTCCCCACTCAGCACAGGATCCGGACACACAGGTGGGAGACTGCAATCTAGAGTACCGGGGCCAGAGTACAGGCGCAGACTCATGCGTAGTGCTTGCCTTTCAAAGCTGTGTTTCTGACATGAAATGCATTTTTTTTTTCTGTTCAGCGTGAAGATGAAGAGTGAAGGGATTGGGTAAAGGAAAATGATCTCCTATTCTTGTTAGGGTAAATGTATTTAAGGTTCTCTGAACATCTAGACATTGTTTCACTTCAGTATCCTTTCTGTTTACTGCTGTCCCAGACTCCCTGAGAAAAATATTACACACTTAGAGGCTCCCATGTATATAGCAAGGAAGGTTAGGAAAATGGGCGAAACAAAGTGTGTGGAGCTGATTAGTTTGGTCTTTCTATGGAACAGACCCACGTTTCAGAGTGTTTTAGCTAAAAGATAAGGGACACTTTGCTAGTGATGGTTGGCTACAGAAAGTAAACAGAAAGACTCTAAAAACATGCAACTTGGAGGAACTTGGAAAGATAAGTGTATTAATCAGACTCGCTAATTAGTGGCTTAGAGAGAGAGAAATGTAGGTGATTAACCTTTACGCTTCATGGTTTATAAGGCCAAATTTGCTTCATTTTTTAATTTTTTAATTTTTTATTTTTTTTGTTCTTGCTGATCACTGTTAGCTAAGCGACTTCTTAGCATGGCTTTTTAGAGGTTAATGCAAAAATAATTAAGTGCAAACACATCACTATTTGCCAGTTGTGAGCAGGTTTCTTTATTTGTGTTGTTCTCCACCATATTTAACTTTGGATGCTTGAGTAGAGATGATGTTTAACTATTCCACTAGGCTACTGCCCAGACTGTGCTTCTAAACTGGGATGTTCTTACTCCTAGGGCCGTATAGGAAACATCATAGGTGGATACAATAATCTTTTTGTAGTATTGCTTTTACTCTGATGTTTTTTTGGGGGAAATGCTAAAATAGATCTCTATCATGGAACAGAATGCTGAATTTGTATGATTATTCATGTGAAGCTCCATCCTTAAAAACAACAGTTTGCTCTGTAGCTAGTGGTAGGAGAACACGGCCTGGAGCACTCAGAGGGGTGCTTCCTGCCTCACACCTTGGGGCGTGTGCAGGGGGAAAAGTTTGTAAGGCCTTGACTTGGGGCAAGTACAACTGAAGCTGAGAACAAAGAGAGGTGATGTTCTTTGTGCAGGGAAGTAAAAACTTTTCTCAGCTGGCTTTCTTGTCCTTAAACACGTGTGTTAACCTAGCATAAGATACATGGCTACTTGTTTTGAACTGTGTATTTGTGGATTTAAAGTGATTTTTCCTCCTCTTTCAACTTGTATTTAGCGAACTTCAATAAAGCTCTTCTGCTGCCTTTCATCTTTGTGAGTCACGTATTTTTTTTTTCCCTAACCCGACTTTGACTTTTGAGCAGGAACACTGAAGAACTCTCCACGTCTCATTGCTTTCTCCAACATTTAGAAAGAAACAGAGAATGAGAAATCGTGTCCTTAAGGAAATAATGTTCTCAAAAGAAAGTAAAGGGGAAATGGGAAACACGGGTACAATGCAGGCTATTTCTATAGGAACAGAAGCGTTTTAATGATAATAGAGAAATTGTACCGAATCATTCTCTCCCACATCTCGCTCTGTCTGTCATCCTGCGGTTTTTCATTTCCCTTCATTCTCACTGTCCCCTAAACCGTAGGCAAAGCCACAGAGGAAATTGTATCCTCATGATGGCTTTGTTACTTTCTGGGAGGACTTTCTGTAAATAGCCGTCTACTGTCCTGAAGAAAAAGCAATTTCTCTTCTGTAAGTTACATGAGAGGAACAATCTTTGATAAGAGGGAAAGACCACCCATCTACTTTTCTCTCCATCTTCGGAACCAGACACTCTTGTGTTCTATTTTTTAATCAGTGAGTGTTACATCTTTACTTTGTCCTTTCATTCTAAACTCAGTGGGTTCTGATAAAAACACAGTAGTGGAATGATGATTGCAGGAATCAGAAAAGTAACAAACCATTTGTAGTGGGTTATCAACGTTGGAAAGACAGCTGAGCCTTATATTTTTATTACTCATCTGATTGTGAAGGACGCACAAAGTTCTAAGTTGGTATGCTTTCAAAACTTTTAAAAAAGAATCCAACTATTCACCAATTTTTTTTTTTTTTTAAACACAAGCACTAGTATCTGGAAGGAATTCCTATTGGCTTTCTTTAGGAGACGTGGAGGCATTACAGTTAGACAGGCAGAAGTTTGGTTCTGGTGTTTTTTTCCCTGGATTCATATCTTGGCTATCCCGTTTACCCACAATCTAGGAAAAATGGTACACCCTCTCCATGCCTCAGTTTCCTCATTTGTAAAATAGGAATGACAATGGTACCTACTTCATAGGACTTTCATAGGATTGTTTTGAGGGTTGTAGTAAAGCACACAGAATGGACCATGGGACTCAGGAAGCACTTAATTATTATTATCATTGCTCTTATTATCATCTTAATCACTATAATTTAGAGATAGCTTTCTACCAGGGGGGTCATGTATCCTTAGAGTGAAGCGATTGCTGTAGGTGACACACGATAGATTTCAGTTCACTTTGAGCACTACTGGGTAAGCTCCTACTATGTGCCAGGTACCTTGGTGACAGCTGGGAACCAATGGGAGAATGAGACCAATAGGTTTCTGATCTCTGGTTTTTTTGAGATAGGGAGAAGAGATGGAAATGACATTGATGATTACCAAACAAGCTAATCGATTCATTTTGGACAATCTGCTTTTCTGTAAGTAGGTTTATCAGGGACATAAAAATTCCTTTTATTATTTTGTGAAGGCTGTGAAGGGCCAGGAAAATTATCATGTGGACTGAGCTGGTGGCTCAGCTGTTTCCATCTTCCACAAGGCAAAGAGTAGGGGGAGATGAACGTTGTAGCAGAGTGTAGATTAGCAAGGAGAGTTCCAGCAGTGAGGGAGAGGGGGAGAATTTCATTCATTTCTTCTTTCACTTGGAGGAATCTGGTATTAGTACACATGCAGTTCTATGTTGAATGTGGAAGAATGAACGGGGATGTTGTCACTGAATCATTTTAAGATCTACCTTGGGTAGCTTAAGATTTTTATTTGTTTTTACTTAGAAATAGGAATAAAAAGTATACAATGTTTTTAAAAAATTAGATACTATCTAACTGAGCTATATTTCTTCTGACAGCCTGATGTGAAATGGTTGATTAGAAATAATTTTTGATGCTATTGGACTCTAGGATAAGAAAAAAATAAAAATAATTTTCAAAACCTGTATTTCAGTGATCAATTGCCTTATTCACGTTTTTGCCTTATTCATTGGTTATTGCCACCAATAAGAAACAGTGCATTGAATACCCAGGAACATCCCCCCCAAACAGTTGCCTTTTGTTTTCCTCTCCCCTTTTTTTTAAGCAACTGTAAGTGGTTGAGGTATGCTTACATTTCTTTTCTTTTCTTTTCTTTTCTTTTCTTTTCTTTTCTTTTCTTTTCTTTTTTCTAATTAAATGATAGCTGTGTACATTAATGCAATCATGGGGTACAGTGTGGTGTTTTCATATACAATTTGAAATATTTTCATCAAACTGCTTAACATAGCCTTCATGTCACTTTCTTAGTTATTGTGTTAAGACATTTATATTCTACTCTTAGAAAGATTCACTTGTACTTTTGAAAGATAAACCATAGAGGTGATCCCACCAATCACCCACCCTCCACCCATCCACCCCCCTCCTCTGAGATAGCATAATTCTTAAGAGAACTAGGATTTTCAGAGTGATAAATGGGCATTGGCTTCAACTCCAAATCACT
>CAUYQV010159686.1:0-29310 GCA_963574575.1 Galagoides demidoff | reverse complement strand
TACTTCCTCAGAGGCTCCACTTTCAGGTTCTCAACCTTCCTAATGCTGCGAATAGCTAATAGCAACGAAAATAATTTTACGGTTGGGGGTCATCACAACATGAGGAACTGTATTAAAGGGTCGCAGCATTAGGAAGGTTGAGATCCACTACACCAACACATCCTTCACCAAGCGGGTCCTGCTATAAAGCTATTGGAACCATCACCCTAGGCTTACAGTCTTCAATGGATTTCCAGTTATCTGCAGTATTTAGTGAGAGCTTCTTAGCATGGCATGTGAAGCCCTTCATTATTGACCTCTGCTATCCAGACACCAAGTGAAAAAGAGAAGTCAAGGGGCGCAGTGAGAGCCACCATGAGACTTGACCACAAGGACTGCCCAGGGAGAGGGAGGAGAGGTCTCTGGCTTTGCACACAGTCTAATGTGTGTGGCCTTCAGAGACCCCAGGAGGTCTGTTCTTCTGAGAGCTTTGGGTAGTAAATGATCAGCAGAATTAGAAAAAGCTGTTCTTTCTTGGCCTAGCAGAGTTCTAGCATCAAAAAGTGAATGGTTTTTACCATTTTGTAACCATTTTACTTTGTTAAAAAAAAGTATAAAATTTTCTATTAAGTGTAAGTTCATGAGCTTTTTTCAGGCTCCAAAATCCAATAATGTTCATGGTTTTAATAGAAAAAAAAATTGCATTAAGATTATTTTGAAAGTTATATTTTGTGTTAGGTATAGTATATTTCAATACCTGACAGATCAAAAATCTTACTGATTTTTCTTAAGCTTTTGTTGAGATTTATTAGAAAACTTTTAAATATTTTATAAGCTTTCATATATATAGCAATTCTCAAAATAACAGCTTGGAACATAAAAGGCTCAGAAACAATTTGAGTCAAGGCTTAAACAAATAATATGTCTTTGTAATAATATGTTAACCAAATTATTCTGAGTCAGTGTTTTCTCCAAAAGAAAAGTGCAATGTTGTTCCCTTTATCTTTTTTATTGTTTATTTTTTAAGTACATAGATGCAGAAAAGATGAGAATCAGAGGGTGATATTCTGAGAATTTTCCATTATCCGGGAACATGCTCCTTATTTGAATTTTGGCTTGTTTTGTCCTATTTCTAAGGCAGATACCTTAGACTAACTACAGATTCTCTATAGACTGCAGGATAATGATTTTTTTTTTCTTTTAGAGATCTATGGCCACCCCATCTTCCTGCAATTCACAAATAAGACAGCCTGGGGGAATTCAAGACCCTGTGGGTAAATTTATACTTTAGGGATTGACAAATTAGCAGTGGCTTAAATTTTATGGAAATTCTGCTTAAGAGTAAAATAAAAGTCAGATTTTCTTTGTGAGACAGGGCTGCCGGCCAAGGCACCTCACAGCTTTTCCTTGGAATTTTCACTCTGGTTTTCCAAGTCTGGCTTGGGATGGCTACTGTGCCACTTGTAAAGTACAGCTGTAACTTAGTACAAATAACTATCCCGGTGGTCAGAGAAAAAATACTGTGCACATGAAGTCAAGGGAGTGGTCCCCTCGCCTAGCGGGTAGCATCCAGCCTTCCCCACTGGGTGCTCCAGCTACGTGTAGAATAACAGAATAAAAATGGTTCAACGGTGTCCCTTTATGAGCTCATATAAAACAATCCCGCAGTAGAAAGTTTCAGAGAAAGCTCAGCAGCCTCAAAGAAGCAGTCGGGGACCTGGGCTTGCTCTTCCGTTTTCCTCGGCTCTCCTTGGCATGGCTGGTGTGCCCCTCCACAGCTGCAGATTCCATGTTATGCCTCTCACTACAGTCAGCATGTTCCCACGACATAACGGCTAAAGAGAAGAGAGAAAGGTTCTCCCCTTTCTAGGAGCAAGAGATCTGACTAAGGGAGGCCCTGGGCTCCTTCAGGGCAAGGAAATAGGGACCTGCAAAGTGAGTTTTCCTGCAGGGATGTGTTGGATGTCCTGCCGGCTCTCAGTTACCTGGAAACTGGTCAAACAGCCTAAGGACTGAAGCGCCTGCCTTCCTCTCCCACCTGGGCCCGGCATTCTGCTCATTCTCTTAAGACAGAAGGAAAGCAAATAAAAGCATCCTGCTCAAAGCAGTTACCTTAATAGTTGATTAGTAGATGGATAAGCCTTCCCTTGATGGAAAAGGTTTGATGTGAATTGCTTTGAGGATGTCTGTGGATTCTGAGTCATAACTTTTTGGGAGCAGATGTAATATGTTTATTCTAATTCAATCATTCCAATCTTCATTCTGTATTTCAAATCACTCCTGTTCAAAGCTCACCTTGGAATGCAATTTATAACAGAATTAGCAGAGCAAACGAGAAAGTAAAGAAACCAGCATGTTTGTGTAATCCAAATTGTGTATTTTTTTTAATGACAAAACTGAGTGGACTGGGCTGAATAACAATCCCCAAAGATACACAGTTTCTAATCCCCGGAACCTGTGAATGTTTCCTCATATAGCAAAAGAGGCTTTGCCAAGGTGATTAATTTTAAAAGATCTTGAAATGGGGAGATTGTTTTGGATTATCCAGGTGAGCCCGAAATGTAACCGTAAGGGTCCTTAGAAGAGAGAGGCATGCGTAGACTTGACTACAGAAAAGATAAAGGCTCCGTGACCAGGAAGTAGAGACCGGAGTGACCCACTTTGAAGGCAGAGATGGGAATCATGAGGCCGAGGAACTCAGGCAGCCCCAAGAAGCTGAAAAGAGCAAAGAAAGAAATTCAAGTCCTGCTCACACCTTGACACTAGCCCAAGCTTCTGACCTCCAGAACTATAAAAAGTAAAAAGAAATTTCTAAGAAGGAAGAAAAAGAAATAGACTTGAATACAGGTAAATGGATTCTGAGTGTCTCTCTGGTCACTAGCTGTGTCATCTGGGATAGTTCACTGGTTTAGGAGGCAAATGACTAAACCTCTCTGAACCTGTTTACCCATCCATAAAAAGGTTGTGATAATAACTACGGTTAGTCAGAGTTTCACAGAAAGAGAGCCAGCTGGATGCAGGTACAGAGAGACATTGATCTGAAAGAATTGGGCAGCTTGGCCAGTCCAAAACCCACTGGGTAGGCCGGCAGGCTGGGCTCTCCTGGAGGAGCCGCAGTGGGGGTCCAGAGGCAGAGCCCCTTCTGCTTGACGGAAGTCGGTCTTTCTCTATGAGGCCTTCAACTGATTGGTCCTCACTGTGGAGAGGAATCTGCTTCCCTCGGAGCCCACCAGTTTAAGTATTAATCTCGTCTTTAAAAAAAATACCTTCACGGAAACATCTACGATAATATTTGACCCAATATCTGTGTACCATGGACTAGCCAAACTCATGCATGAGATTAACCATCACAGCTACTTTATAGGGTTATGATGAAAGTAAGTTGGAGAGTATATCTAAAATAGAAAGCAAGATACAAACTTCCAGTGTGTTAATGTCACTGCCCATGAACAGGTGACAGGATGCACGACCCCCAGGGGCACAGTTTTCACTGCCCGTGAACAGGTGACAGGATGCAGGACCCCAGGGGCACAGGTTCTCCAGTCAGATTCTCATTTGATCACATACTGCACGTAGGACTCAGTGACCCTAACCTCTCTCACCTTCAGCTTCTCTCTTTATAAAATGTGATTAATAAAACCTAGTCCACTACGGTATGTGAGCGTTAAATAAAATATTAGTCTGATGAAAAAAATGCATTGTGCTAAGTGGAAACACCTGCGTGGTCCCTCCACCCCTTTCTCCTCCATCCTCTCCAGTCCTGCCCCTCTCAGCTTTCACTGGACTTTGTACCCCTGTGGCTTCCAAGGATGCTCTGCCTACCCGAAAACACGCATGGAGAAGGTGAGTAGAAAGGCAGGCAATGTCTAAATGCTTGAATGTCTCACTGGAAACATTCCCTTCTGGACAAATTTCATTTTAATAAACATAATTTTAACATAAGATTCCATTTTGTGAAGTCATTTACATATGCTGGCCAATGGCCCAAGATTGCAAGAGTTTGCCAATTGGGTTCAATAAATTTTATTAAGAAAAAATGTTACAGACAGATGCATTTCCAAGACTATGCGTGCTGGGGTCAGCCAAGTTGGCAATTACATGGTAATTTTCATTCCATATTTATACTTTCTTGGCATAAATTCATTAGCTAAATGTGTCCACCAAGATTTCAGTGACTAGCAAACAACAGAAATGGAAAGGACGCCGGCCTGGGGGTCATTCTGAGATTGGTTTGGATCCAAGCTCCGCCACTTTCAAATCCTGAGTAAGGGGCCAGGGCTTTATTTTCCCTTTTTAAAATGGAGACAATAATAGCACTGCTGTCCCAGATGGCAGCAAGCTTAAAAATGCCAACTGTGAGGTATCTGGTGCATAAAATATAAACATTTCGACAAGACACTATTGTCAGTTCAGGGAGTTTTCTAGAGGCTGGAAAGAACTGCAGGAGATGGGATTGAGTGTAAGAAGTATCAGAAAGTCACAGCATTATAAAGCATAAAAGGTTCAGTAGACAGAGCCTGCAGATGAAAATAAAACAAGCAATGTGTCTCCCGCTGAGAGAGTTCATCTAACCTCAAGCCAAAATTAGTGCCGCATTCATGAGATGTTCAAGTTTGACATGATACAAAATCCTAGTATCTAAAGAACCGAAAGAAAATGCCTTGGCTTCCTGGCTTCTCCTAGTGGCTACAAAAGAACTTCCCTTGACACCACGGAACCTGTGGTGAGGGGAGCAGACCTGGGCTGGGACTGGAGACCCGCAGCTTCTAGTTTAAGCTGCCAGTGAGTTTCTGTGAGGCCCAGAGAGTAAACAAAAGACAGTTGGAATCCCTGGCCCGAGGGTTAGTTTGATCATGTGCATCAGATTTGATTTGATTATGAATAACCGGAAACCCAGAGTAATCTGGTTTCAGCAAGACAGCAGAGGGGTCAGCTATTCTGTTTAAGTACAGGTTACCAGCTTAAGGTAGGAGGCGGGGGAAGCAAACTCCTCCTCTAACTGGGCTTAGCACTCATGGCTTTCAGGACCCTGCCCCTCACCAGCCCTTTCCTCCAGTCCATGCCCCCAGCTCCAGAGTAAATAAATTCATATTTCATCTATACTGATTTGATTCCCCAGTTTTCTTTCTTTCAAGCTCTTTTTTTCCCTTTTTTGTTTTCTTGGCTGTATCCCAGGGCTGTGTCTGAGTAAGAAACTAGTTGAACTGAGAACACCAGAGATCTATTTACAGGAGACAAGGCCAAGAGGGTTCCAGGTGGAAACCATCGACTCCATCGTGCCTGGTGCCCAGATTCTCCTTGGGCGCTCCACCCAGGACTCACCTGCACCCTCATGGTTACTGCACATAAATATAATAAAAAAGCGAAATACTGGAAGATCTGCATGGGTGCAAGACAGCAGCACAGTGGGCTGGTGATGAGCGGGGAAGGGACCGGAGGGGCGTGAGGAGCAGGCGAGGGCAGGCCCGTTTCCAGCATGCCACGTTAGAGCTGCCTCTTTTAGCATCGTTAAAAAAACAGAAAACATCAGACACCTCGTGCAGGAAATGAAAAACTTGGCTGACACAAGGCAGCAAAAAGGACCAGCTAATGAGTCAGGAAACTGAGATGTGTGGAAATCCAGTTCTCCTTGGAACAGATATAAAAGCTGTTAGTTTTCTTTGAATGGGAAGGAGTGAAGCCAGGGAAGTGACCACGACCCTCAGACACTGTGCAAGTTACTTGAGAATCTTGCCTAAATATCATAAATCAGGAAGATTCCTTTGTGGTATAGTCAGATGTTTTGAACATCTTTGAGGGAAGAAGAGGCTTGTGTAAAACAAAAGTCTGGGGGTAGAGATGGGACTGGGGGGAGTTTTAATGCCCTAGAGTTAATCTCCGTTGTTCTGCTTCTCCTTCAAAACAAAATTATTTAGGTCCCCAAAGCACTAACAATGATGCCGAAATGCAAATCTCCACTCCACAAACAGATGTTCATGCTGTGCGTTGTCTAAACTCACCACATGCAGGAGAGAGATTTCACACCAGCCCAGGGCTAGGAATGGGGTTCTTTTTTTTTCTTTAACTCCTCTGACTGTAGTCAACATTTACATTGCTTCGGGGAAAAAGTCATTTTTCCTAGTCTAGGAATATGATTCCCATGTGGGATGGACAAGTATAACCCAAAGCCAAATAGCCTCAGGCTACCTTTATACTGACATAGCCCTCCAGGGCTTGCTTTGCTCCAAACTGAAGGATGTGTTCGGTTCCACTTTCCCCTTTCTGGTCTAGAAGGCAGATGGCAACCAAACCTCCCCATAGTGGAAAGCTTATGTCCATGGCCTCCGGACTCCACGTGGCAGGTACTCAGAAAGTCCCCCTTCCCCAGCCCTTGCCATGTTGACTATTTAAGCACCAGGATGTCCAGGCACCCCACACTGCTGGGCCAGAATTGGAGCTAATCAAACAGGAAGCTAGCCGAATCAGGGTCACAGTGGGCAACCCTGCCAATGGCCACCTCTTCCCAAGTCCCCCGTATTTCTTCCAAATACACCATATTTCTTCTGTGAAATATGGTTCTGGGGCAAGCCTTGTACAAGCCCCTCACGCTGAGAGCATCAGGGCCCTGCGTTCGCTGCTCAGAAACAATCCATCTGGGCGCTAAGAAGACATGAAGCATCCGGGTTCCGTCAGGCCTAAGCACCTGCCCTCAGCCTACTCAGACCTCTTCAACCAGAAGCAGGTGGGGTCCTTTCTCTGTGTCATCTTCAGGCCCAGAATGGAGCCAACATTCCAAACCGCTGTCCTCTCATTCAGTTGGACCTGTTTCCCCTACTTCTCCTCTCAAAGTCTTCCTCCAATCCCGATTCACAGGCAACTTTAACACTTACATTACCTGTCCAAGAGCTTAACCCCACAGTTCTGTCCATCCTTAATTCCAGTAAGCTTTTCAACACCCTTCCTCACCTTCCTAATCTCTTAACTTCACTCCGCTCACATTTTGTGAACAATCCCTTTTCTAAAGCTCTTCAATTACCCATTTGAGTATATTAATATGCATTCCACTGAAACCCTCTCGTCCTGTCCTCCATATATCTTATTTCTCACTCTTATTTTCCATCTCCTTATCTTTATGTGCTGCATTCAGAATAGTTTCTTTTCTCAACTATGTCTCATCTGATTTAATCTGATGAATTTAAACTATGTATATTTTAATTCTAGAATGCGCATTTATTTTTTAACCCACCCTCTAACTGTTAATAGTCTATAGTTGTCACTCATCTACATGATCGTATCTTCATTGCACTGCACAAGATAAGCCTGGAACTGCATTTCTCAGAATGCTCTTCTCCAAAGTTCCTATTTGAACTCTACCATTGGGAAGCAATCACACAAAACTTTGGAGATGCAATAAAAGGAGGAGGTGATGTTCTGTGAAGGTAGCTTCAGCCAGTATCTCAGCACATCTGAAAGCGATAGCAATTTCGTAGCTCAGTGTGGAGAGCTGCCTACTGGACTACTGCTAATGGAATAGTTAATAAGAGCTCCCCAGAAAATCATAATGACTTCCCTTTGAACACCAAAAGAATCGCACTGGGGATTGATTATCATGCCTACAATCCCCACACTTTGGTTGGCCAAGGCAGGAGAGTTTCTTGAGCCTAGGAATTTGAGACCAGCCTGGGCAACATAGTGAGACTCCTCTTGAACACACATGCACTTGTGAGTCAGGCTGAGAACATGGGTAGCAGCTTTAGTAAAGTACAGTCCTCCAGTTCTTTTACAGATATAATTTCATGAATTAACTTTTCAAAACTGTAGTACATGGAATAGCTGTTTTTTCTCTGACTGATTCTTAACTGATAAACTCAGGAAAAGGTGATCATTGACACCCTGATGCCCATACATTAGCATATACAGGCATTGGGGGAGTGCCATACTGTTTAAATTATTGTATCTCTGAAATATGTTTTAAGTTCAGGAAGTATGAGGCCTTCATCTTTGTTTTTAATAGTTTTGATAGGACAGAATAAAAGGCCCAGAAATAAGCCCAGAATAACTATGGTTTTATCTTTCCCACAGCATCAAGGACAAGTGAATAGCCTTCACTAATGATAGCAGTTTGTAAACACTGGGTTGCTATGAACTTGAAGTTCCATGATCCAAAAGTTGTGTGCTTATTATGCCCTAATATTAAGGGGAAAATCCAAGCATCAATAATAGTTTTAATGCATAAAATCTATCTCCCTACAATAACTTCCAAGAAGCACTTCCAATATGCTGCCTAAGTAGCGTCAGCATCACCTTTTCATAGAACACACAAAAGCCACGCAACCCTGGCTTCCATTCCTCTATAGTAACCTTAGATAAGGCCGTTTCACACTTGGCTCCTGGGGAAGCTCCAAACAGCCTGCCTGGTCTCCGGCTGCAACAAAAACAAACAAATACAATTACAAGTTATTGGCCATTTGATTAACTAGAAAACACTGTCAGACTTTGGTAAATGACAGGAAGCCATTAATTGCACAGCAACAAATTAAGATTAGCAAAGCAAGAACCAGAACTGAGAGGGATATTTAGGTGCGATGGCAGCTTTCACTGGATTGGAGCTGGGCCAGATGGAAAATCAGCCCCAAACCATTTGCCACTTATAAGAAGGACAGATGGCCATTTCCTATCAACAACAACAAAGGCTATTGCTGCCGTGGCAGCTCTGAGGGTCTCAGACCCCAGGGCTGCATAGCAAGTCTGACTCTTCCCAGGTGTGAGGAACGCTCGCAACTTTTACTTGTATGTCTTCAGAAACGCGTGCACCCTACGTCAGGATCAAGCCATCGAAAATAGTTACTGCTTTACCCATGCCAGTGTTGTTATTTTTAAGGAAAATATTTGATAAAGGAAAACTAAAAAGAAGAATGTAAGTTCTGTTCAAGAAAGTCCACACCAAAATTTATACATAAATATAAATGAATGAATGGATAAAAGGAGATAACAATTTGTCGTATCTCTAAATACAAGCCCTCGCTCAGAGAAGACAGGGCAGATAGCTGTGAAAACCCCAGGTATAAGTAGGGTAAGACTGGGGTCTGTCTGGGGTCTGTCTGGGGTCTGTTTGCTCCGTAGGTACAAGAAGCCCCTTTTCTTTCTGAACTGTTGGCTTCTGCACTGATTTGAGCTCCTGTTGCTGCCCCCTGGTGGTGCAGAGGTTACCACAGCTGAGCCGTCTTCACAGCTGTGTCCCCACCGCCCTACTCTCTTCTTTCCACAATTAAAACAAAAGAGGATTTCTTTATGGCTTTAAAATAACTTATATTGAACACTTTTTTCAAGCCAAAGCAACAATAAGAAGAACAAAGATTTACAGAATGTGATATTCATGTTAAGTATGAATGTTAAGTATCATTCATGTTAAGTATTTTATATTTGTGGGTTACGTTCATATTTTGTTTCACTTTATTCTTTGTGCATATACATTATATATATGTTAGGTTTGGATGGGACCAGGTGTTAGGTCCCCATGTTCCCAGGTTCTTGATTTCTAGTACCAAAAATGGTTCCTGGTACTGAGTCGATGGAAGGATGAGCAGAGCAAGCAGGTGCAAGCAGCAGAGTGCCAACATTTCCTAAAGATTAAAGCCTAGAACATTCCAAAGAAGGAACGGGTCGGCACTGGTGTGTAGAGGACGCACTGAGTTTAACAAGGTATCTCCTTTTATGCTGACTCCCCAATTTTATGTCAAATGGGGAAATGGAATATCCATGGTTTTTCTTGGTAAAGGGTAGAGAATTTCCAGAATTGGGAACCACCCTTTTTGTATCCTTGTAAGGCAATGAGCAAGGGTTGCCATGGTATTTGTAAACTGTCATGGCCCTGACGGGTGTGAGTTTTACTATGTCAATGAGGTTATTTCATTTAGGGACACTGTTACCTCAGCTGTATGCATGTTCCAAAGACCTTCTCTCCAGGCCTTGACAATAATCTCTCTGCTTTGTGGTTTCTCTACCTCTTTCTGATTGGTCAGTCCTTGGAGACCTTTTGGCACAACATCTGTTCTTTCTTGCAAACCACCTCCCTAGAGTCCTAATCGGGCTGTTCCTCAAACAACCTAAGTCAGTGGGACCACATCTGTCTATCTCTGTCCTCACCAGGAAGTCCCTGGGACACTGATTTGCCTCTACCTCTAACCAGTCCATCTGGGAGGTCCTGTACCTGCCAAGTCTCATTAACCCTGTTTCTGTAACTACCCAGAAAAGTGATCCAAACCCATCCAAAATAGCCTAACTGCATCCACCATCTACCCCACTCATGTCTAACTAAATGCCTCACCTAACATTTATAGAGTTACACACATAACATTAAGATTACTATACATATTGTTATTTATATATAATATTTTTAGAATTAACATTTTTCAGAGCAGTTTTAGGGTCATGGCAAAATTGACCAGAAAGCATAGAGTTCTGGCATACTCCCATTTCTGCATAATTTTTATTTGATTCATTAGTAAAGCCATTCTTTCTCCACTAAAGATTTTAGGGTTCTCACTCAAACATTTTCCTTATTTTGCTGAAACTGAGCCTAATCCTAAATTAGTCTGAGTTACTTTGGGAGAGTTGTGTGATTTTCTATTAAAACCAAGAAAAAATAGCAAATTGAATAGACTCCTTCATGTGTACGAATAAGTATTTTTTTTCCAATCCCAAAATACCTATAATCCAAGCTTCTACCCTCACTGTTGCATCTGTTAGGTAGACAGGATACCCAGCCCCCCACCCACCCCAAGAGGGATAAGGGCAGGCACTCCCTCTTGACCGTGGCTCCACCCTTAATCCTCTCCAAGCAGGAAGAAATTCCTTTATCCATCTGGGAATTTGCCTCATGCCCTCCAGGTGGGTTTTCAGAGAGAGAGTTCCTGTACAGGAAAGTAGAATTGAGGACACCTGTTGATCATTTAGTGCCATCCTACACCTCCGGAGAGTCCTCCCTTGCCCTTGCACTGGCCAATAAAAGGAACGACCTGAGTGAGTAAGGGAGAAATTCTACCTCTCCTTTCCTCTTTGCTGTATGGTCTCTCTCTCTCTCCCTCTCTCTTCCTCCCTCTTCCTCTCTCCTTCTTTCTCCTCTCTCCTCCTCTCTCTTTCTCTCTCCTTCTCTCTCCTTCTCTCCTCTCCCTCTCCTCTCTCTCTCCTCCCCTTCCCTCAGGTGTTGTCTGGTCATTCTTCACCCGAGAGCACAATCGAGAACACATCCACATTAGTTTCTGTCCTTGGATTTGCATATCAGTCAGGAAGTGGTGGATGATGGTGGTGGTGGTGATGTGGTGGTGGTATTTACAATAGCATTGAAATTCTGTCAAAAAGAGGAACATAATTAACACATAAAGTAATTCATCTGTTAATACTGTCACATCTAACAAAAAAAAAATCTCAAGTCTAGAGATTGGTACTAGTTAGATAAAAGGCCAAATACAATAACTAAATAAATAAACGAACAACTAAAACGACTGCCAATTTTGAGTTTGAATTATCCTGTTGTCTTCTTAAGTTCGTCTGGATGTCCCCTGGCCCCCCAGGTACCAGGGTCAAGAGTGAGTCCTGGTACTGAGTCCTGCCCAGTGGTCACAGACACAGCAATCCCACACATACAGTTGATGAAGCAAAAAGAAAGGACCTACGTGAAGTGAAAACGAAGAAGGAAGCTACATAAAGTGAAACAAAGAGAAAACGCAAACCAGAGAGGAACAGGCCAGTGTCCACAGAGAAAGACCCAGAAGACTGAGAGCACGTCCCTGTCTGTGATCACCAGTTTGTCCCACCTTTCTCCTGGCAGGATTGGTTGTCATTCCTGCCTTTGGAGTGATTGACAGGTTGGGGTTACATAACAGATTACATAACAGGCTACATACAGGTTGGTGATGTCACAATTTCCCTTTTTATCTAACAGTTTCCCTTTCCCGTTGTCTTCCCCAGAATCTTTCATGAAAGCTCCTCCCATGCTATGCTAATGAGCTCCAGTTCAGTTAAAGCTCCTCCCATGCTATGCTAACGAGCTCCAAAACTCCACCCAGGCTATGCTAATGAGCTCTAGTTCAGGTGAAAGTCACTAGGAATTTCTTACTATGTAGTTCCCACCAGGAAACAGTTCCTAGCTGCAATTTGTTTCCCACTCTCTGCCACTTCCTCCCCACCTTTTTACCCTACCCTCTGCCAGACCTCAGTCTGTCTAGATTGGTCAAGTTTACCATACCCGTGCCAAATTCCCATTTGACTTGGTGCTATGTACACATAGTCTGTAAATCTGGAGACATAGAGTTGATGAACATAAAGTTACTTTTGAGTGAAAGCTGACCTGGTCAGCAACTTTGTGAACACGACCAGGACACCAGAAGGACCCTATTAAACTTCCAGGAAGCTCGCTGTCACCATTGCTGATTCAAGAGCTAGAAGCTGCAACCTGATCAGACCTGGACTCAGAAGGATCCCACAGTTTCCAGAGTAATTTCCAGGATGTTCCAGAAACCCTTGGAATCCCTTTTAACAGAGCTTTTGTAAGTTTGGCCTATAAAATTTTCTCTGTCTTAGAAAAGAAATGGGATTAATTGTAAAAATTGTTTTTAGAGGTTGGTTCAATAAGCAAGTCTTTTATGGAAATAAAAATATAATGAGAACAAGAAAAGCTTATTTATTCAGAGTTTGCTATAGCAAAGGAGTCAACCGTCATCACTTTTGTTTTGGAAAAGATTCAAAGGCAAGCAAGCAGAGGAATGGGAAGACTTTAGTGGAAGGAAGAGAAAGCTTCAGGTGTGCCCTGATCACAGGCAGCCGGCGTGGGGAAGCCGAGCTAAGCAGAAGCAGGTGTCCCGTATGACCGGATAAGGATGCATATTTGGCTTTCTCTTGTTGTCCTAAATTAGAAGTAGCGATAAAAATTAAAGAAGCTGCAAATATTAAAGAAGTTATTAATTAAATCTTGAACAATTTGGGGCAATTGTTACAAAAGTTATTGTTGAACTTCCTCGCTACTAGCGGTAGCAACCCGGCTTCCTGCAAGTCTGATTTATTGCAGGCTGTCTTCGAGGGCTGTTTACTGTAGATAAAGGGGAATCATTTCTTAGGAAGATTACTATAGGCTGTGGTTCAGAGTTCTATTTTTATAAATGGTCTAGCCAATGTCTATATTCTCATTGTATCACTCTGAAGCTGTTTTCCCCAAAAGAATATATCTATACACGTTCCAAAAAAGTAAAGGAAGGTAAGGAAACAGGCAATACAACAAAATTCAATGAACTTTTTATGTCCAAAATTATGCTCCCTCACCACTGTAATGTTTCTATTCAGTTAGGAACATGCGTGGGAAGAAACCCCTCCCTTTGGACCTCAAAGGAGGTAAAGAAATTGCAGTCAGGTTTACGCTGGTTTCGTTACTGTGGGGCTGTGGCAATGAAGAGATAAAAAAAGAAAATACAGTAACTTGAATAAAATAGGAACATTTCTCTCTCATGATAATATATAGCATTCCAACCTCATCATCGCCAGGCTGCCTATTTCTATCTACGGCGGGACTTCTGCTACCAAAGCCATTCCTAACTCAGGGTCATTCCCTCTTTTTGTTTGTTTGTTTATTGTTCTTACAGGTTCTAGTCGGTTGTTTTCCTCACCTGTGTGGTCTCAGCTGACCCACCACCATCCCTGTCTGTGTTCCAGCCCTTGGAAACAGGGAAAGAGAAGTGGAAGGAAAGGACTTTCCTTAAGAATATGGTGTGGGGCAGGGGCCCCGGGCCAGTTTCTCAGGCCTAGAAACCCAGCACTTTCAGAAGCTGATATGGGAGGATTGCTTGAGGTTAGGAGTTCACAGCTGCAGTGAAGTATGGGGATGCCACGGCAATCCAGCCTGGGCAACAGAGCCAGAGCCTGTCTCTAAGAAGATAGAATACTGTGTAGAAGTTGCACTCACACTCACATCCCATTGGCTGCATGTGGTCACATGGTCACGTGCAGCTAAGGAGAAGTTTAGAAATGTATTACACTCCCCTGCCAACTTGGCTGCAGAGAATCTATAACCAGAAGGCAACAGGGGAAATAAATAAGAGGAAGACTAGGGTCCACTTCCTGCCCCAGACGCCGGCATAATGACTGCATTGCAGATGCCAAGAAAGTTACAGGGGGAAGACAACTCTCTTGTAAAGCATCATCTAGTCAAGCTTCATAATGGGTTGCAGGCTAATCCCATCTCTCTGCTCCCTCACTTTGGATATTCCAAAACTTCCCAAGCATTTGATACAGAAACTTACTGTAGATGGCTGGGAAGTAGTGTAAGAGACGTCTAAACGCTGTTTAATGCTTTATTGAGTAGAAAGAAGACAGTAGAAAATTTGTTCTCTGTCCCTTGGTGTCTTAAACTTCATTTCTAGGCAGGTGGCACCTGTGGCTCAAGGAGTAGGGTGCTGGCACCATATACCAGAGGTGGCAGGTTCAAACCCAGCCCTGGTTAAAAAAAAAAAATTTATTTCGAGGTAAGCAAAAAGAAGGGCATGCCAGATCTTGACAAAGTTCTGTATTATATATTTCTCAAGTATTTTAACTTTTCTCCTTGACAGTTACAGATGAAATAATAATAATTCGGCTAATAAAATTTGCATTATTTTGGAAAATGCAAATATAAAAATTATGCAATGCTATTCATTTGTGTCAAAGAATTTGGATGGTTTCGATCTGACTAGTGGATTATTGAATGCCCTAGTAAGCACCAGAGCTCTGGAATCAGGACCATCCCAAGATTAAGCCTGTTATACCTCTGCAGTTTACTCTGGGCTCTATATCAGGGGAGCCACCTCCACATCTATTGTTCTAAAACAGTTCTCACCTGTTTGGTAGATGACACATAAAATGTCTCATTTGGGTCTTCATCTGGACATGGGTGAGAGATCCGAATTCCAATGTGTAGAGTAAACCCTGGTCCTTAGGAAATTGTCTATTATGTCAGCAGACTACAGAGGGTCAGGGTCACACATGTATCAGAGACCTGAAATTTAGACTTTTAAAGTAATGTCCAAATGAACTTAAATGTGTGGGTATCTTATTTTGTATATGTTTTTTAGGCATGGTAATTTTTTCAAATAAACCACAATTTTTATAACTGATTTCTTTTTTTTTTTTGTTTTTAATTCCCTAGGAGCCACCAGTGTTTCTGAGCGGAAGATCATAGGATTGCCCAAGCACAAAGGCAAAACCCCCAGGACAAAGGGTGAAGTTTCAGAGGCAAGTTGATTTCCCTGTCTCTTCTGAAATACTCTCTCTAAACCACAGCTAAAAAATATTAGTGGCAATGGTATTGTTTGGAGAAAATTGAAGGAAGGAAAAGATCTTGTAATATTGTGCTAGAAATAAAGGGTTTATTTCAAAATTTAAAAATAAGTTTATAAAAGTATACCCTTTAGACAGGCTTAAAACATCACATTGCTTTTCTCCTATGTAGTTCTTGGAAAATACATTGACCTTTTGGGTGGCGCCTGTGGCTCAAGCAGTAGGGCATCGGCCCCATGTACCGGAGATGGCAGGTTCAAGCCCAGCCCCGGCCAAAAAAAAAAAAAAAAAATTACATTGACATTTTTTGTCCTCTTTCAAATTACTCTGGAAAACTAAAGGGACATAAAAACACATATAACTGTCCCGATTTCATTTTCTTTTCTATCTATTCTCTCTGAAACCCACCATGCCTGCTTTGGGAGCCTCTTCTGTCCTTTTTCTCAGGAATAAGGTATTTCCTGTTCAATCCTAAAGTACTCATTCTTTGTAAGAAACATGAGTGATGACAGTCAGGATAGGTGAACTTGAAGATGAGATTGCAGCCAGTAGGGGAACAAGATTATCAAGGAAATCTGAAGCTACAGCTGGAAGCAGTGCCGTGTCAAGTCCATATAGCTGGCAGACTTGGAATACTGTGCAGAAATGATCTTGGCATAATTATATAACAGAGGGAAGGGAAGCTTTTATATCCTGGAAAGTTCCGGAAGCCAGCCAGGGAACATGACAAAAAGGATGGTACACGTGAGAGATGCAAGCCTGATTTTTAAAAACAAAAATAAAGCCAGGCATAAAAGCTCACACGGTAATCCCAGCACTCTGGGAGGCAGGGGATGGAGGATTATTTAAGGCCAGGAGTTCAAGACCCACATGAGCAAGAATGAGACCCCCATCGCTACAAAAAATAGAAATATTAGCTGGCATGGTGGTGCGCAGCTATAGTCCCAGCTACTCAGGAGGCTGAGGCAGGAGGATCACTTGAGGCCAGGAGTATGAGGTTGCTGTGAGCTATGGTGATGCCTCTGCACTCTAGCCTAGGCAACAGGGCGAGACTCTGTCTCAAAAAGCGAATTATATTCAATTAAAGTAAAAATAAAATTTAAAATAGATAAAAGAGGGAGGGAAGGGGGATGAAAAGAGAAAATCAAGGAAGGAGGAAGAAAGATAAAGAACAAGAGTTTAAAGTAGGGCGGCGCCTGTGGCTCAACGGAGTAGGGCGCTGGCCCCATATGCCGGAGGTAGCAGGTTCAAACCTAGCCCTGGCCAAAAATTGCATTAAAAAATAAGAAGAAGAATTTTTTTTTTTTTTGAGACGGAGCCTCAAGCTATCCCCCTGGGTAGAGTGCCATGGCATCACAGCTCATAGCAACCTCCAACTCCTTGGCTCAAGCGAGTCTACTGCCTCCGCCTCCCAAGTAGCTGGGACCACAGGTGCCCGTCACAACGCCCGGCCATTTTTTGGTTGCAGCCATCATTGTTGTTTGGCGGGCCTGGGCTGGGGATTCGAACCCACCACCTTAGGTGTACATGGCTGGCGCCTTAGCCGATTGAGTCACAGGCGAGAAGAAGAATTTAAAGTAATACTAGAAGCATGTACCTGGGATCAATAGCTTTCCTGTGCTCAGGGTTTCATGGGTGAAACCAGCGCTCCTGTATTTACAGGTAGGTAAAAATTCTGACTTTGCCATGTAGGGACTGTTTTCGTCTATTCCAGAATTGACAGGTGTCTTTGTGTGAGCCAGATCTGGCTGGCTTGTCTTGTTGAATAAGAGTAACATTGAGCTCTAGCCTGGCACGTGCAGTGAGGATGGAGGTGGAGCTGGCAGGGATAAGTGTTTGTTATCTTTTGGTTCTTTGTGTGACAGGGCACGTGTGCAGGATGCTGACAGTGGACCGACTAGGTTAGGAACCCAGCCGAGGTCACAGTTAGTGAGTCTGTGAAGATAAATGATCTCCACAGAGATCTGTCCCTTCGGCCTCATACACTGATATTGGACTGGTGGCTGTATACCCATAATAAAGTAACAATCGATAAGGCAGCCTTAGAGAAATACTGAGTCAGCTGACCTGCCATTTCATTTTATGTGCACTAGAGCAGCGGTTCCCAAGTTGGGGTGACACAGGGGAGAGCCATCCAGGAGAATCACTTGGAGTGCTTTTTAAAATTATCTGTTGTTGCCACTCCCTGCAGGGGAGAAATGGCTTCTAACCCCCAAACTCCTAGAGAGCCAGACTCTTCCATTTGCAGGACTACGTTAAGGCAGAGTGGACTAAACGGCGTCGCAACACACAGACTCAGAAATAAATCTTTGTCTCTGTCTTAGAAATACAAAACCCCCAGAAATTATGTATTAGCTATACTGCATCTGATACAAAAGCTTCTAATTTAGTCAAGGGACCTGCTGTTCATTTTGCGCTGCTATACCAGAATGCCTGAAACTACGTTGTGTGTAAGAAAGAGACATGTATTGCCTCGTGGTTCTCAAAGCTGGAAACTCAAGGCTGAGGGGTTGGCATCTGACAAGGGCCTCTTCTGCCTCATTCCATGGTAGATGTGTAGAGTGAGAGAGGGACAAAGGGAGGCTGAACTCATCGCTCCATGAGGAACTCACTCCCCTGTCGATGACATTGATCGACTCACAAGGGCAGAGCCCTTGTGGCGTCATCACCTGGTAATACTTTTACAGTGGCAGTTAAATGTCAGCTGAGTTTTAAAGGAGACAACATTCAAACCGTATCCAGGCTCTGCACCTAGCTATACATAAGAATCTCCCAGGAAGCCTTTAAATTATACTCACACCCAGTCTCTGTCCCAAACCACTTTAACCGCATTTCTTGTGGGAGCTCAGCCCTCCACAGTTTATACCAACTCTCAGATGACTCTAGCTTACAAACAAGATTGAGAACCACCAAATCAGAGCAAACAGCATCAGAAAATCAGAACTTCATTGTAAATCTGATCTTCAATCTATTCCCAACCCTGCTATGATTTTGAGATGTGGCCTTAGCTAAGTTATATCTCACCTCTTGGCTTCTTAGTTTTCTCAAAATTAGAGTGAGAGACTCAGAATTGATCACTCCACAAGCTCCTTTTTAAAGGCACGTCTAGCACACATCTTGACCTGCCTCTGAGACTCCAACCCCTGTGCTGCTGTGAGCGAAGTCCGATGCCCCCAGCTTCCCTCTCTTCACCACCACCCTGCTGAGCCTGTTATGCCTCGGTGACCATCTTCAAGTTCCCCTCCCGGTGTTCCACGTCGTAGCCCTCACTGGGGAATACTTGTGGATCCTGGCTCCTCACCCACCAGGCAACAGTGTCTGACGTACCATGATCCCAAGGCTTTTCTCCTCGGGGTCATGAGCTGTCTGCCTACAAACATGCATCAGCATGATTCCTGTTCACATCTACTCTAGGTCTTTGTAGAGAACCTCAAGGAGGCCTCTCCTCACACCTGCTCTACTGTGTAAGACAGGCCAGTCTGCAAATGCTCTGTCAAGGAAGGATGGGGTCACTGCGACCGCACTGATCCCCCACAGTGGGGTTGACGTCAGGGGGTCAGCCACCGCGCCTGCTGAAAAAGTCACTAAATGTTAAATGACTGTCTGAAGGGACTGAGTTAGGATCCACAGAAAATACAGAAGTAAGTGACAGGGTCACTGCCCTGCCTCAGTGCACAGCCCTGCAGAGGCGTCAGAGGTGGGAGCGGGGCCCAGGAAGGTGGTGAGTTATGTTCTGAAGGCATGAAGAGCGTGCTCGGAACACAGTGAGAGCATCTGGAGTGTCAGAAGGAGGAGGAGGGTTTCTCAGCAAAACTGGGGTCTGAGCGGGGCCTAAGGTCTCTTTTTTCAGATTCTACTCCACCAAACAATTTGGCCAATTCCAGATATAAATGAACCAGGTTAAAGGTTTTTCATGGCCCAAATATGCAATATGAAAAGTGTGATGTTGATAAAGTAAATTTACAGAGCCTCAGTAAATTAATTTCTCATGTTTAATAACTCTCGATTATATCAGCACACGTCTTTCCCACAATACTGCCCTGTGACGTCAGTTGCCTATTAAACACATAACACAGGGAACCCCCATGTGCTGGTAGTACTTGAGTCAGAAATTAAAGCCCAGCGTGTCCTACTGAATATTGGCCGCCAAGAAGCCATTATAGTGACTTCTCAGTAAAGGACCAAAAAAAAAAAAAAAAAAAAACACATTCCAGGTTCACACAGTGCACAGAGTGTGTGAGTATTTACAACAGTCTGTGAATGATGCGTCTCTCAGGAAAAGGGCCATTAACTATTCCAGCAGTAGTTGCCAAACCTGGTATAAATCAGAACTGGCTGAGGGCTTTCAACAATGTCTACCTTTTGGTTCTCCAGCCCCAGGTAAATCAAATCTGTAGGACACAGCTGAGGGGTTCTTTTAAAAGACAGAAGATGAACACTGGTGGGTCCCCCACGATGTGGTAAGGTCATCACACTCGCACACACGCAGACTCACGGTCTGAAGTTCCAAACATGGGGTTCTGCTGCCAGGCTCCGCTCTGATCAGAAAGATTCCCAGAGTCACCCCAGTAACTCCACGAACGAACCTCTCCAAGTCTTGCCCTCCTGATGTGACTCACGAAGTCATCTTGAGAGTGAAAGGCAGATCGTGGATGAGGAAGCACTTGAAAGGATTTTAAAATGCAAAGCTAAAATGCCAACCCCACCAGGACGTGAGACGGAGGCAGCCCTGGCTCGGGAGCTTTGTGCAAGGCTTGCTGGAGCCATCCTTCTCCCAGGTGGAGGGAACCGTCATAGGAGAGTCTTTTGAGGCATGACTAGGAGGTCAATTTTGAGACATAATATGGTAAAAAAAAATTTCGTTGTCTCTATTACTTCCCATTCCCAACAAATAATTGCTTTTGAAAGGTCATTTTTTTAAAAGGTCAGTAAATGGAAACATGCATCAGAAGAGACTAAAAACAGAGAATCTTCCTTCCCATAAATTCTGCAAATGAGCACTTCACGGTCCCAGTGAGAAAAGACCTTTAAACTCTCTCCACATTCTCCATCAGGGGAATGACGTGGGAAGGAGCTGGAGACAGATCCTGTTTTAAGGAGTCAGTGGGGACCATGGGGACCGGGAGAAGCATCTTATTACGCTTTCCACAAATGTTCACCAACTTCACTGGGAAGCCATGATGTAGGATTATAATTAGATGCAGGGCCAGTTCTGAGAGCACCTGAGACGTACAAATGCGTCCTCATCCTCCCTCCTGTCTCTACTATTTCTCCCTTTATGGAGTCTCCATAGAACAGAGTGACATCGGGTTAGCCCCCGCTGCCCAAGGCAACATACTGAGATGTTCTCTCTAGCACCAGCCCCAGTTTCCCCAACATACTCAATCCTCCTGCTCATTCCCAGCAAAACACAAAGCATGAAGAACTTTTTTAAAAAACACTCACAGCAGTAGTCCTGACCAGGGTAGTATAATCTGTCTGTGTTGAGAGGCCGGGATACAAGGGGCCAGTAGCACCGCTGACTGTAGGTATTACAGATTCCGCTGAATCTGAAAAAGATGCATAAGGGGTGGCCATGGACGGAATTGGCAAACCTCTGTTCCTTTGTCTTTCTGTACCTTAGCTTCTTTATCTTTGCAATAAGTTAAAATAATAGCAAATAACAATATAGTCTATATTTCAAGATAGCTAGAAGAGATGATTTTGAATGTTATCACCACAATGAAATGGTAAATATTTAATGTGACAAAACAGTAATTACCCAAATTTGATCATTATCCAAAGTACACACACATTCAAACATCACACCGTATCCCATACATTTCTATCATTATTATGTCCCATTTACCAAAAAAAAGTTTAAGTAAAAAAGAAACACGTTCAAGAACCTAAAATAATAGAATTTCAGGATGGGATAGAGCCTTCAAGTCCATCTGGCCCAACACCTCTCCCAGCGTATCCAAGACCATCTGCTAGCTGTCACATTGCAGGGAGCGGCTCTCTTTCCCTGCAGTTAGTAACAAGATTTCCAATTCTTACTTTCGATACTGTTTCACATGTTCATTGAATCCTCACAACTCTCCTGCAAGAAGTGATGTGCTCTTTAGTCTGCAGAGGAGCAGATATGTGGCATTGTCCCTGATACTCCTGGTGCTGGTGACCACCATGTCCAGGCCTCATCCTCTGGTCTGTTGACCGTGGCTGATAGGCCACATATGCAGAGCAGCCGGCTGGGGTGAAGGGGCAGCTGCAGGGGCAGGGGACACTATCCTTGAGTACCCATCTGGTCCTGCTCCAACCTGAGCTCAGCCCTGTGATGTCACTTGCTTGGTGTTCTCGCCAAAGTGGCATCGATGACTCATTCCTCCCTCAACCTGGTTCCTGCAGTCAGTCCCTCCCCCTCCGGAGCACCACTGGCTTCTCAGGGCAAGAGTAGCGATTTACATTATAGTTCTGCACCTCGTTAAGGGCTTACAAATTGATGAATGGAAGGGAAAAATGAAACAAACCTTTCTACACAGTGATAAAGGCAGGTACAGGCTGCTGGAGAAACAGAGAAGAGAGAGAGAAGGCGCACACGCACACATTTCTAACCCCAGGGGAAAAGCAGTGTCTTCTCATCCCAAACACATGTTGCCTTTTGATAAACACTCAGATTTCAGGCTCCTCCTGTAGAAAACCTCTCTAAAAATTCCCCCCAAAAGCCGCTTCCGCTGAGAATTGCAGGGTTCTGTTTTCCGGCCAGTATTTACTTTTCTTAATTTGAGTTATGCAAACAAGAAGAGTGTTTTTCTTTTTCCAAATTAAAAAGAAAGATGTTGATCATACTGAATATACTTTTTAACCACCTGACCGGCCTTCGCCCGTAGGCAGAGTCTCAGGGTGCTGTGACTGCCGGTGCCTCCCTCCGAGGCTCCTCTCAGCTCAGGGAGAGTCAGAGGAGCGGCCAGAGAGCAGCACCGCTGAGCATTTAAACCAGGGGCTCCCGCCTTGATTGTTTCGGGAACACATTTAACATGCTGTTCCACAACAGATGAAATTAAATCAGAACAGGGAGGTGAAATGAATACAATTAGCATTTGTCAATAAAATAATAATAATAATAAATAAGTGAAAGGAAGGGAGGGCGGGGGGTGGGGGGGAGGTGAGGTGGTGCCAGACGAGAGGCTTTGGCTCTTTCTCAGCACCTCCCTGATTCTGATGCACAGCCAAGGTTAAAAACCACTGATGGAAATAGGAGGCTGGTGTTTACCTTCAATTAGTCCTTGGCATTTTCCCAGTGGTGCTTGCACTTTCCCTGTTTAATTCACCTCCAAGGAGGTTACTCATTTCTATTTACCTGACCTCACGACCTCATTGATAAACTGTGACAATGACCTTCCCTCTGGTGTCCTTACCGCAGGCCTCCCTGCCTGCTCCTGATTGCTTATTTATTCATTGATTCAGTACAGAAGTCAACAATTCTGCACCAACTGGGCACTTACTTTCTCTTCAAGGCATCGCTAATGACGTATAAAGATGAAGGTCACGTTCACTACCCTGAGAGACTCTCAGCCTAGAAGGGAGACAAGAAGTCTCCCAGCAGGATTGCGGTCCCGAGGCCGGTGGCGAGTGTGTGCAGGGACCATGGGGCCCAGGAGGGGAGCATTAGCTGTACCCGGGCAGGGATTGCAGGGACATCTCAGGCTTACCAAGGGAAATGACGCTTCGGCTGAGTATGTTAAAAAGTGGACATGAATTGTCAACTGTCAGCTCCCTAAAAGTGCACCAGAAAAACCAACAGATAAGTAAACTGGCTAGATGTCCTGCGGGGAGGGACAGCAGCACCTTGGCAGGGCTTAGTAGTGATGGCAGGGGACATGAAGGATTTTGAGACCTTGATCAAAATTCAAGGTGAACTCTGGAAACAGAATGAGTGGGTGTGTGTGTAGGAGACAGAGAGAGAGAGAGAGAGATGGCCCACATGGTTACAGAATCTGGCAGATCCAAAATCTGCAGGGTGGGCCAACGTTCCATTTTGAGGACAAGAGGAGCCAATATTTTGGATGAAATCAGAATGTAGTCAGTGGAAGAATCGTCTCTTACCCAGGAGAGAGTCCAGCTTGTTCAATTCAAGTTTCTAACTGGTTGGGTAAGGCCCATGCACACTATGGAGAGTCCCTGCATTGCGCTACTGATTAAAATGGGAACGTAACCTAATGTTAAGCTCTGCCTGTTTAAACCTTCGTTTCATCCAAGAACATCCTCACAGAACCCCCAGAATAACATTTGACCAAAAATCGGAACATCCCACGGCCCAGACAAGTCCACTCATCACCTTCACCTCTTAAGTCATGTGGACTCAGCACGTGCTGACCATGGATGTGACCGTCAGGAGAGATTTTATCTCAAGTCCTGGAAAACACCCGTGGGTGAGAGCCCTCTTTTTTTCTACTTAAATATAGGTGTGTGCTTATAATCTCCACAAAGTAACCCCTCAGGATATTGTTCTGAAGCAGTGATTCTCACACCTGGCTGCATATTAAAATGGCCTGGGAAGTTCTTTTTTGTTTGTATTTAATACTATCATCCAGGTCCCAGCTCCAGAGAATGTGATGTAATTGATATAGAGAGAAGTCTAGGCATGGGATTTTTAAGTGCTCCCCAGAAAATCCCAACCACTGTTTTAAAAGTAGTCTTTAAGAGACTTTTCTTTTTTTGTGCCTTAACCACCACCTGCCATTTTGAGATCATCCCTAAAAGAAATCTACATCGGAGCTGCTCCTTTATCTCCACTTTTTGCCACTTCCACGGGGGCAAACTCTGTATGATCTCTAAGGCAGTATTCACTGAGATCATTTTGAGTTTGGTAGAAACCCTAATACTTTGCCATCTTTGGGTCCAACTAAGTTTATAGTGAAATAGACCATTTGTGACCACTTGGCTCCCCCACTGAGTCTTCCCACCCACAGGCCTGTAAGTTCAGGGGATCACATTGAAGGACAGCGTGAAAGGGCAGGCTGTGTGCAGTCACCTCCACGTAACAGTGGCACAATTCTTGGGTCTAAACTTAGATTCCTAAGTTTTCTCTCCCATGAGGCTTCTTGGCTCCTTTTGTTAATTGAAAGCTGGCCGTGCTGGTCAGATCTCCTCAGACACCTATAACAGCTCCATGTCCCCTCCCTAGCCTCCTTATGCTCTGCTAATAAAGGTTATTACCTGGGGTCCTCAGCGAATTGCCCTTGGGCAGTAACACCTCCTTTTAACTCTGAGAAATAGGAAGGGAGGGAGGATTTAATCCAAAGGAAGTCGGGCTCTGATGATCCGGCATCTGCTTTAACAGGATCCCTCCAGCTCTTCTTGAGGATGAGTTGCAGGGGGGCCAGGGCAGAAGCAGAAACACCTGCCAAAAAGCTGAAGATACAGGGACCCTCTCCAGTCCACTGGTCGGAGTTCATCACTCATCATGCATTACATCACCTGGCAAACTGCTTTTGAGTATCTGCAATCTGCAAAGAATCATACCTGACATTACAGGAGCCCTCCAGCCCACTGACCACACCCAACCAAGCACTTGAAAAGGGAACTCTTAGTGAGTGTTACAGAAGTGTCTTGCCTTCCAGGAAGACTTGACTGTGGCCCAGCAGGAATTCTTGTTGTCTTTAACGCTTATCAGAGTAAAGCTGCCAGCAAGAGAGACCAACTTCCTGCCACACTTAGCCTGCAGCCCTGGGCGCTGTTCTCAGACAGCAGCATTTCCAAAGAAAACAGTAGGGTACAGAGAAGGATGCCAAGTCCCTTAAAAAGACACAGATAACATCACCAATTATTTTTACTGAAAGATAGTTCCCTGGAATTCAAGAAAGAGGTGCAGTAATTTTCTCTATTAGGAAACATACACAAACATTATTCAAACTCTGAACATCCTAAGATCCCAAGAAACAGAACTTTGTTTTTAAATGCCACTGAGATGATCTGAAGGTCAAAGCTCCACTGTAATACTAACACTACCCCGGGCTGAGGTTATAGAACTAGAGCCTCTGATCAGAGAGGAGAGCGGATCAGAAGCTGGGGGCAGAGTCGCCGAACTGTGTAGGTTTCCCGCCCTGAAACATCGTCCTAGGAAAGAATTGACCTTAGACGCTGGGTAGGTGCTCAGTTGTCTCGGGATTTTAGGGAAAGAGACAGATCCTCATTTCCGTGATGGTCCCTCTGGCTTTGAAGTAAGAGGTTGTGGAAAGGAAATGGACGCGTTTTACGGGGAAGTCTGGCTTTGTGGGTCGAGAGCCATTCGTTTCGTGAGGGCTGGTTAATGCAGTTTCCTTTCCGTCTCCCCCCCCCCCGCCCCCCTGCAGCGTCCTTCCTCCCTCAAGACTCCTCGGGGCACATCTCCAGCAGAGGCTCCACTGAACCCTAAATCCTCCTGACCTTCTCACTCCCCTGTGCACGTGTCTTGTCATGGGCTATAAATTGTGCTCATCTTGCCCGGGAGAATGTAAGCTTCTTGAAACAAGTGGTTCTGTTTTATTCATCTTTGTACTCTAGAAGCAAGCATGGGACTCCTAAAGAAAGCATTATTTATGGTGCTTGGTAAAGTGCAGTAAGGCAGATTTTATTCAGGATTATGGCCATTGGTGTAGGGACCACAGCACTGGCTTTTCCATCAGGGGTAAGGGGAGATTCTGGGAGATGACGGAGGATGAGGAATCCAATCAGATATTGACGGTGATCGGGTGGAAAGCCTGAAGGACTGTGGCTAAACTGACCCAAAACTGGATAATGCAAAGATGAACACAGAAGTCAGAGCCTCGTGGACGTGACAGTCCAGAGGAGCCTGACTGGAGTTTGTCCCACGAGGGAACCTTTGTCAGTCCTTATTTTTGTTCAATGAAAGAAGAAACATTCTTTTCTCCTCTGAGCAGCGTAAGTCCGTTCTCTGGTTTGGCTTGTTCTTTAAGGACCAACTGAAATACCTGTTGGGACTTGGGAGTAGAGGCTATTTGTTGGGTGGTGCAAGCAGACAGGGGAATTTTTATGAAAACAAAAGAAAAATAAGAATGGTTAAAAACCGGGTTTCTGTGTCCAGAGGACATCCTGAGGCAGAGATTTCTAGATGCTGAGCATGAAGTTGGCAGTGACAACAGGACAGGCCTCCTGGTTTTCAGCCCCGGTGTTTTCGGTGATGGCACTGGGCATTTCTATGAGTTTTCTGAGGGACCCACCCAACACCAGGCATAAGGCTGCTGTGCATAATCTCTCGCAGTGATTACTGTGAAGTTCCTATCAGTCCCCCAGCTTCAGCCAGTAGGGCCTTGGGGAAGAATAACTTTAGTTCTCAGTGATACTGGAACAAGTTATATCGACAAAAGTTCCAGTGGGGTCAGATGGTGTCGGTGAAGACACGGAGGGCAAGGTGTCTCATGGAAGTCAGCAGGGCCTGGGACAGCAGGTGCGCTGGGCATTTCTCCCAGGTGACGTCATCTGCCTATGTCTCTGCTGCAACCAGATGCCATCCTTGGGAAATAACGGGAGAAGTCCCTAAAAAGAGAAAATACTCCTGACACAAGTGTGAACTTTAAACTGAGTATAAATCTTTAAATTAACTACGTGTTTATCAGAAAAACTCTGTGATTATACTAGGAGTGACTGACTTACCTGCGAGTGGAGAGACCGATCACCTCCCCCCACCTGTGGAAGTGGGGGTTGCAGAGCCGAGCTGAGCTCACTGACGCCACTTACGTCACGGCACTTTCCTGCCGTCTTTCCTATGATTGTAAATTTTACACTCTTCCCTTGTGTGATCAACTTGCTTTAGTGTCTCTTACTCTCTGCTGTGAACAGGGACTGTCCTCTTCACCAGTGTGCTCCTGGGCCTCTGCACACAGTTTGTCATAAAAGAAGCTCCAAACATATTCTTTGAAGTTATATGTAAATGAGTGAATGGTTTACACTGTCACTCATCAGGGTTATCATGGGAAAATTCTCTCATAGCCAATCAGCAATTTTAGTAAATTTAATTCTTTTGTTCATAATCGGGAACACTGTATTTCCTCCAAATTATTTTCTTTTTTTTTTCTTTTTTTTTTTTGAGATGGAGCCTCAAGCTATCCCCCAGGGTAGAGTCCCATGGCATCACAGCTCATAGCAACCTCCAACTCCTGAGCTCAAGCGAGTCTCCTGCCTCAGCCTCCCAAGTAGCTGGGACCACAGGCGCCCGCCACAATGCCCGGCCATTTTTTTGGTTGCAGTCATCATTGTTGTTTGGCGGGTCTGGGCTGGGGATTCGAACCCACCACCTTAGGTGTACGTGGCTGGCGCCTTAGCCGACTGAGCCACAGGCGCCGAGCCTAAAATTTCATAATTTTAAAAGAAATTACAACTGAGCTTAATAATACAAACCACAATTTTCATGTGTTATGTTGGAAAGTGCCATGTTCCACTAATTAAGTGCCATTAATTCTCAAAAGACAGTAGTTGCTATTTAGCACTTACTCAGAAACCTGGCAACTTCTGCCCTCCTATTCATTACATTGCACTTTAGAATATACAATATACTTTAAGAATTTTAATTTTGGCTCATAAAATAGCATTAAGATTTTTGTCCTGTAATTTGTTCAGTAAGTTTTTTTATAGCTTCTTCTAACCCTCCCTGGAGGGAAGAAAAAGAACACTCGGTGGGTAGCGACACAGAGCAGGGAAGATGTCACGGAAGGTAGAAAGCAAACTGATGGTTCAGATCACAATGGACTGGCAAAATCTGTTTGTGGAGCACAGTGTGACAGACAATGGATTTTAGGGAGAATGGGGAACTGTGTGGTCCCTGAGTGCAGGATACTTGCCACATGTATGTATGTGGCACCACAGGTGGGGCACCACTGATCTTAGACAGGCAGCAATATCCCATGTAGGGTCCCAAATGCCAGGCCCTGGATAATCACTCTGGGCTTATGACAGGCAGTAGTTTTGCAACTCGGAGTAAGGTGCCCACTGAAGTTAGGCCCCTACCTCCCACAAAAGCTGGGAGATAGGGGTGCAGTCTCCATTGACAATTACATTTCAGTAAGATGGCTCCCAGGTCCTCAGAGAAAGATATTTCTGGGCCATCAAGGTAACAAATGGCCCTAATTTTCAAAAGGATGTCTATACATTTCAAAGACAGGAGAAAGTACTTGTGATTACAGGTTTTATAAAGTAAATGGTCTAAGGAAAAGAAGGGGACTGGAATCTCTTCTCTTATTGTCAACAGGCAGAATTAAGCCTCTTATTTTTAATTTTGATTTGTCCTTACATACTTTACCTCAAAGTATTCTGAATCTATGGGTCTGGTATTTGTTTTGGATCTACACTTTTAAAACTCTCTGGGAGATCATTATAGTTCAGAATAGGGTTTCTGAATGTGGCAACTAGTCAAATCCTCTGAGGAGACAATTAAAAAGTGTATTTCCAGGACCTCACAGAGAACTGCAGACTCAGCCTTGGAGATGGAGCTGTTCTGATACTCTCTACAGCTGAGGAATCACTGCAGCATCAGTGCGCACCAGGGGATACCTGCACACTTCGGGAGATGTCAAGACTTTCCATAGGTTACACAGACATGAACAGTTTGAAGGAATCATTTTCTAGAGTCTCATATTTCATTTTTATTCTACCCCAAACTGGTCTAGCAGAGGATATTGCTTGTGGTCTCTCTGCTACTTCTATCTCTTCCTCCCATCTTTCATGGTCATCTTTGTCTTTATAAAACAAAAAAGAAAAAGGCATAAGAAAGGAAAGTTGTGGCTCAGCGCCTGTGGCTCAATCAGCTAAGGCGCCAGCCACATACAACTAAGGTGGCGGGTTCGAAACCCCAGCCCAGGCCGCCAAACAACAATGATGGCTGCAACCAAAAAATGGCCAGGTGTTGTGGCGGGTGCCTGTGGTCCCAGCTCCTTGGGAGGCTGAGGCAGGAGACTCGCTTGAGCTCAGGAGTTGGAGGTTGCTATGAGCTGTGATGCCATGGCACTCTACCCAGGGGGATAGCTTGAGGCTTCGTCTCAAAAAAAAAAAAAAAAGGAAAGTTGTGTATTTATA
>CAUYQV010159685.1:0-12633 GCA_963574575.1 Galagoides demidoff | reverse complement strand
TGAATGGTAACTGTGTGCATTAATGCACTTCTGGGGTACAGTGTGGTGTTTTCACACACAATCCGAAACACTTCCATCAAACTGGTTAACATAGCCTTCATGTCATTTTCTTAGTTATTGTGTTAAAATGTTCATATTCTAGTCTTAGAAAGATTCACTTGTACCCTTGTAAGATAAACCACAGAAGTGATTCCTCCAATCCCCCTTCCTCCACCCATTCTGTTCTGATCTTTATATCTATTACAACAGCTCTATAATGGAGGCTGTTATTATCATCACAGTGGAGGGAAGTAGGGCACAGAGAAAGTACAATTTGCCCAAAGCCACAGGGCTAAGAAAGTGGTAAAAGTAGGGTATAAATCTAGAACAGAGTTTCTCTCCATTAGCACTAGTGACACTTTGGACCAGGTAACCCTGGCTGGTGGGCTGCCTTGTGTGTTGTAGACTGTTTAGCCACATCCAAAGCCTCTCCCCACTAGGTGACAGTGATAGTGTTCTGCCCTCAATTATGACAAACAATGTCTCCAGACATTGCTGAATGGCCCCTGCAGGGCACAAAGGCCCTGATGGAGAATGGCAAACCTAAACAGGCTGAGCATGCGGCCTCAGCCACTGTTTTATATGACTGCTTGGTCTGGGAACCATGCAGGGCCCCTTCTACCTCTTCTAAGTGAATCGGGCAGCAAATTCTATGGCAAATCCCGGTCCTACCAGCCCACCGTTGGCTTTACCACTCTCCAGTGTACTTTGTCCATGGCCAGATAAGAAAAAAGTACAAAGCAAAAAAGAAACTAATGAAGGTATCTTGGGGGAGCTCTGGTGTGCCAGGAAAGGCCAAGTCTTTAACCTATGACTCTCTCTCACCCATCTTCATCCCCACAGAGCCAAGGTGAAGAAAGGGGTGAATATCCTGAGTGCTCAGACCAGTGAGCCTCGGCAGTGGGGTGTCCAGCAGGAGCTGGGCAGTGGCGGGAAGCACGTCACTGCCACAGTGATCTGCCAGCGCCTGGGACCCAGCGCACGCAACAGGTAAGCAGGTCTGTCAACACCTGTGCTTTGGGCTGTCACTGCCTAAGAAGCTTGACTCAGACTCACATTAATAGTTGCTTAATGGAACCATCAACCCCCAGCCCGGAAATCTGGAGGAACCTATAGCAGGGGCAGTGCCACAGGGCAGAGCAGTGCGCTCGCTCTGAAATCCTGTGCTTCCAGGCTTTATAGCACTGTGATGTCACCTCTGCTTCTGAGACTGTGCATTCTCTGCATCTGAATTTAATTACTGGGACCTTGGCCTTGTAGATTAACAGAAGAAGCTTTATTATAAAGTGCTCATTTTTACAAAAAGGGTTAGATTTAGTCCTCATTGAGAAGGTATTTGAAGAAAGGAGGTGACAGTTAGGGCAATAATAGATTAGGGTTAAGGTTAGAACCTTTCTGTGAAAGTCCCTATAGATATCATGGTTGATTATTTAAAATGTGTGTTTTCTGGTTAGAAAAGGAAAACATACTCATTTTAGAATATTTGTAAAACACAATTACATGAGGAGGGGAAACTTAGATCATCTACCAACATCCCTACTTCTCAGGGAAAACCCATGGGGGACATGTCGGCTCATTTCCTTTGAGGATTTTTTATACATATGTACCATTGAGATGTAGTAAATGTATAGTAGATGTATTTATTTTACAAATTTGGTATCATCACTTGCCTACAGATTTCTTGGACACTTTTATTTTCATTTATATGGGAAACATTTTCTTTTGACATTAAATACTCCTCAAAAACATTTTAACAACCTTCTAGTATTCCGTCAGATAGATTTAGCACAATGTAAATAACCATACCTATATATTTGAACACTTAGGTTGTTCCTAAGTTTTATTCTTACAGATAGGACAACAGTAAACCACCACCCACATACTTGTTTGTCCACTTCTTTTTTTCCTTAAGGTGGCTTATTAGAATCAAAAGCAAGACTGTTTTTCAGGGTTTTTGGAATATTCTGTCAATGTGTTTTCCTGAAAGAATCAGTATTCAGGGAAGTTTTCTTGGACACATTTTCTCAAGTGGGTACTGCAAGGCTGCTGTGAAAAATTCTCCAAATTCTCTGCTCTGTTTAGAAACACCCTGATCTTTTGTCCGGAGACACCCTTTCTCAGTTCTTCTTTTAATATGTAACTACAAAAAAAAAAGAAAAAAGAAAAAAATATTTAATGTCCTAAACTGCTTACTGACTCAATACCAACCCTCACCCTCATTACCCCAAGAAAAATTTGTAGTGCACCTGCTGGGTGAGGTTGGGGATGAGGGCTGGATGTCTAAGTCTGAACTTGGGGAAAAAATGGCTAGAAAAAAAAGTGTTTGTGGGTCCCTTGTTATAAGCAGGAGATCAGAGGCTAAATTAAATCTTCTGAATCAAATGCATATAAAGTCTAATTAACCCATAAGATTAACGTTGATTATGCTAATAAAAGTGAATGTGTTAATTAACAGACAGTGAATTTATGCATGCTGGTACTTCTTCAGTCAAAACCTGAATGAGAATCAGAGTGAGAGAGACTAGCCACGTAGTCTCAAGTTCTGTCCCAGTGGCCACCCTGTTGTTCTGAGGCTTCTGGGATCCCTGCTTTGATCCTGGACATGTTTGGTGTCTCAGAAGTAAACATCATGCATTCCTCAGCCAGCCATTTCGAGAGTTTGGCAGAGGGTGGACAGGAGGAAAAATTTAAACCTGCAGAAATAGAAAGGGCCACTGAAAATGGCTAGACTGGTGACATCGGGAGCACTTGAATGGGGGAGGGAGAGGGATGTGGCTTGGGTGGGGCTAATGTAAGAAGGAGATACAGGGAAACACCAGGAAGACCACCAGGGACGTGCCATGTGGAGGCCTGAGCGGCAGGCCCCCCATTTCAACTGGAATGTCCTGGGCTACCATTACTTTTTCCAATCTTCAGACTGATTTGCCTTTTTTATTTAACTTAAGTCAGAGTTGACTAAATGGGAGACTTTATGCTGCTGTCTATACCAGTGAGTGTCCTTAGCTGCAGAAGCAAGTGATGGACCTGTCTTGTTTAAGCAGAAGAGAAATGTATCTGAAGGGTACTGCGGAGTAGGCTGCAGGATCAGCCTGAAAAATGGGCAATACCAGGAGAATTCCGGGCAGCTGGCCCATGCCTGAGAGCACCCCTCAGCATGCTCCACTCAGCCCACAACTCACTTAAGAGTTTTCTTTAAATCAACTATAAAGTGCTTTGATATTTAAAAAAAAAATCACCTTCACTTTTAGTAATAATATCCTTGAAATGATACGTTCAAGATGAGTTTATTATTTTCTAATGTACATTACGGTAAGTACAAAATGCTAAGTGTTATTTTAAATGATCATCCCGCTACCCTCTAAAAATCCTCCCAGGGGTCTTTGGGAAATGCTACTTCAAAGCAAACAAAGGGTGAAGGAAATGTTTTATAATGCGGGAAACCACCGCGTTGGTTATGTGTTCCCTAAGTCTGGAATTGCCTGTGTCTTTGTAGGAGTTTCCTATTGTTGCTGTAACAAGTTACCACAAATTTAGCCGCTTAAGACAACGCATGCTTATGATCATCTTATGGTTCTGGAGGTCAGAAATCAAAATGGGTTTTCCCAGGATAAAATCAAGGTGTCTGCAGGGACGTGTTCCTTCCAGAGGTCTAGAGGAAAACCTGCTTCCTGGTTCTCTAGGGGCTGCCTGCATTCGGGGCTCGTGGGTCCCTCACCCATCCCCAGAGCCAGCCGTAGCCAGTGAAGTGCTTTCCATGCTGCATCTCTATGAATTCTGTTTCCATCATCACTTCTTCTCTGACTCTTCCACCTCCCACTTCCACTCACTTTCTAAGAACCCTGCAGTCGTGCTGGCCCCATCTGAATAACCCAGGATCATTATCTCATCTCAAAATTCTCACCTTAATCTGCAAAGTCTCTTTGCCTTGTAAGGGGATATGTTCACAGTTTCTGGGGATTACGATGTAGACAAATTTGCCAACCACAGTCTTCTTAGAACATGACACCTGTAACCTCCAAGTCGTTGAAGTCCTGGCTGTGGATATCTTGGAGTACCAAGCTCAGGTTACATAGTGCACCTGCTGTGGTTCCCAGGGCAGTGTGCGGCGTTCCCGCCCACAGAAGCTTTCTGTGCAGCTGAGGTCTGATATCAAGATCTTTATATCTCTAGCACTGCTGTGGGAAATGGGGTCTCCCTCCCGGGTTGGGTCCAGCAGAAACAGCCAGCTCTGGTTAGGAAGTGTGTGAGGCATATTCTTGCTTCAAGGACAGGGCTGGCTCAGTCAATCATTTGAGTACTTTGCTGGCACTGAACTCCACCAACTCCATGATTTGTGTCTGCCCGCAGGAGCCTTTCTCAACAGGACTCTGAGCCATTACTGGCTGTAGAACATTTACAGGCGTGGGGAGTGGTCTGTTCCTTACCTCCGGCTCTGGTAATGCCCCCCTCCATGAGCATTTGCAATTAGGTGAGTCTCCAAGTCTCCACATTTCATTGTGTCCTGGCTTGTAAACCAGAGCATCCAAGGTGACAGAAGGAGCTACAAAGAAGTGACACTGGTCTGCCCAGGGAGGGGCAGCCACTCCAGGGGTATCTGCCTGTGACACGCTCATCTTCCCCAAGCAGCCCCAGGATGGTGGTTCCAGAGGGGCCATCTCCATCTGCACCAGTTTCTCCAAAGGCACAAACACAGTCTCCCAATCGAACTAAAAATAGTGTTTTTTGTACAAATGCAGCTTAGAATCATGTCCCCTGGCTCTTACCCCCACAACTAAGTCACCCCTATTAGCCCCTAACATAGAAACGTGCTATCTCAGGAGATGAGGGTAGCTGATTTGATGGTTGAGATCTGAGACCAGCAGACAGGTAGTGGTTAAACAGTCTGCTGTTGGTGGCTTTGAGAGCTCTGGAAATCATGCTAGTCCATCGGTCTTATAAACGAGAACCATGAGTTATCACAAGGAGCCCCACAAAACCCTGAATTGGTTGAAAATGTATGGTGTGTTTGATCTCCTATGGGACACACAGATGCTGCAACCAGCTGCAGTCCCCGTTCCTCCCTATCGCCTTGCATCTGGCCTCCTCACTCGTGAATACTTGTTTTGTGAGGATACACTAGTTAGAAAACCTCATGTATCAGTCAGCGATATAAGAACTGAGCCTTACTTTAATCACACTTCCAAAGTCCCTTTGCCATATAAGGTAACATATTCACAGGTCCCAGAGACTAGGATGTGGACAAATTTGCCTCAATAATGCCATTTAAAAAAACACTCAGATCTCAATGGTTTACAACTTTCATTAACCCTCCACATTCATGGGTTCTCCATTCATGGATTCAGCCAACCTCAAATAGAATATGTTTAATAAAAAAGAAGGTTGTGTATGCACTAAACATGTAAAGACTTTTCTTGTCAATATTGTCTACATGTAATACCGTGTAACAACCACTTAATAGCACTTACATTGTATTTGGTATTATTCATAATCTGGGGATGATTTATATACAGAAGGATGCGCATAGGTTATATATAAATACTACACTGTTTTATATTAAGGACTTGCGCATCCGAGGATTTGGGCATATCTTCTGTGGATATTGGGACACAGCTGTGGGAGCATTCATGTTCCCAGGGCTGTCTGTCCACAGCCGTTTGGTCCACCAAAGGGGATACTCAGGCAGGAGATTCTGCCTGGATGTGTGTGAGTTAGCTGGGCTTAGCTCCAGGGTTGGAGTTGAGTGCACGCCTGTCCTTGTGTGTTTGATGAGGCTGAAGGGGCAAAGCCCTTCTGGGCATCTGGGTACCCAGTCACCTCAGACTACTACAGCCTGTGCCAGGTCCATCGACATCTCGTGGGTCAAAGTAAGTCACATGGCCAAGGCCAGTGTGAGCAGGTGAGGAACTAACTGTCCATCCATTGGGGGCTGGCAAGCAGAGGGGGCTGTTTCCCACACAGTAAAGCAGTCATCACACCTGAGGAAATCTGAGTGCTATTCTGCTCAGAAAAATGGCCCTTATTGCTTCAAAGTTCTTGCAATTTCCATCAGGAGTTGGATGTCCAACCTTTTTTTCTTTTTTTCTCCTGTTACACATTGGAAAAAGAAGAGTTGTCTTGAGCCTCACATTAAGAACATAAATGTTAATGACAGCTGATGAGTAAGAAACAGATCCATGCATAATTTCCGAGATATCCAACACCACAGACAAGCAAAACAGGCCTCAAATAATCTGCATGTGGCCCACAGGGTTCAGGTTGGACACCCCTGGCAGATGTTCCCTTTCCCAGGTTCATTTATTCAACAAATATTTATCAAGTGTTCAGTACTTGCTCGTTTCCATGCCAGCAGTCTATGGCCAGGAGTCTTAGGGAACTCAAGGAAGAGATGTTTAAAAACTGTCCCCATGTGAGCTCAGCGCCTGGTGTGTGATGAGCTATACGTGATTGGTGTGTGATGAACAATGGCAGGTGAGCAGGCAAGGAAAGAATAATTACAGTTCAGACAAATAGTGTCCTTCTGTGTGTGGTATATATGTACCTAATCCTCCCAGAAGGCTCAGAGGCAGACACAATGATCTCAGTTTCCCAAGTGTGGAAATTTTTCAAGCCCACCCAGTCAGAGGTGGAGGTAGAAGTCAGACTGAGAAGAGCTGCCACCGAGAACAAACCACCATTTATGCTTCTTCCTGTCACCACAGGGAAGACACCCAAGGACACACCCAGTGTGGTGGGGGTGGCTGTACCTGGGTGCCCTTTCAAATTCTTCTTACTGCTCTGGTCTCTGCTATAGGCACAAGTCACTGAGGCCCATCACAAAATATGGCAGTGTGGGAGTCTTAAATAACAGACTCACAGTCCGAATGCTGGGAAGTCTAAAGTCAAGGTGCCGCAGAGGTTAGTTGCTGCGGTGCTTCTCTTGCTGGTTTGAGGATGGTCCCGCTGCGTCCTCTCTGCCGCCTTTCCTCTGTGTGTGGATGAGGATACTGTCTGGTGTCTCTTCCTCTTCCCAGTCCTGTGGGGTTAGAGCCCCACCCTTATGAGCTCATTTCATCTTAATTACATCCCTAAAGGCTCTGTCTCCAGTCACACGTGGGATTTTGGTATTAACATGCACAAGGACACAATTCAGTGCACAGCCTAGGATTTGCCGTCATACTCTGCATGTGCTAGGGGTCCTGAGTTCCTTTTACCAATGTTTGCAGAGTGCTGGAAGAGTCTGAAAGTTTCTGTCTTCCTGGGGTCATCTTTGCCAATGACAGATGCATGTGGTAAGAAGCCCCGTTCCATCTGCCCCACTGCAGACCACTCTGAATTGCAGCAGACGCAGCTCGCAGCTGAGCTTCCTCCAGGATCACGCCTAGGGTTTGGAAGTCAGGCCTTCCCTTGGCTTCTTCCCGCAGTGTTCACTGTCTCCCTCTCTCCCTTGCAAATGAATCCCCATCTTAAGATCTGCTTCTAAGGAACCCAACCTGAGACTCTGAGAAACACATGAGCCTCCTGCCTCTCCCCCATGTTGGGAGAAAGCTGTTGTGAGAAAGCTATCAACAAGACAGCCGTGTAGATGGAGCACTGTCTCCCTAAAGCCCAGAATGTCCAAAAGGCCTGTGCGTTTGTATGGCAGTGAAGCCATCTGTCTATGAACCCCTAGACCTGGGGGCACAGCTTGAACCTGGTCTGCACACACCAAGTCACGTGGCATCGAGTTTCTAGTCCCCTGGATCAGCGTTAGAGCCATCTGAGCATCTATCTCAGCAGCTACTAGAGTGCACATCGTATTTGCAAGACATAAGGCCATGGGAGCAATTAGCACGCTGTCATAGCCCTCCCATCCCCCTGCCCCTCCATTGCCCTGTAACAGAGTGAATCAAGCCTGAACCAGGCGCTGTGTCTGCAGGGAGAGAGAACAGACAGGGGAACATTTGCTGTCCTTTCTCTAGATCCTCCTATTCCTTAGGAAGCATCTTCTTCCCCTTTCATGTCCCTTCTCACAGGCCTTGGGGCTCATCTGGGCAGCCTGGGAGCAGGTCAGCACGAAGTTCACCCAGCCTGAGAGGCTGACCTGAGTGGGGCAGGGAGGACGCACTGACCCCAGCTCCTCTTTATTGGAATGTCGTGCTTTCATCATTATCATCAGGGCTTCTGCCCCCAAGCCTTCCCAGAAAAGGGAGATGACCAAAATAAGTAGAGTTTTGTATTAAACTATGGGTCTTCCCTGAAGTTACCAGGTGACCCCGTGTTGGAATGCGATCCCTAAGGCTGTCGATGAGCCCAGCTCCCCAGTGCAGGTTGGTGCACACCGGCCTACTGGTAGAACCACATGCGCCCATGCTGTGCTGTGCTGAGCAACTTTACAGAGACTGGCTCACTTGTCCATTTTCAAAATGTTCTTTTAGACTTTATTATTAAAATGCTACTTTTAAAATCTCTTTCAGAGACAGCGTATCTTAAAAATAGAGACGTTAGTGGGAAACAGGAATATTCGGGGTATTTGATAATGCTTGGTAGCGCGCAGAATAATACCTTATATATTTCACTGTCTCTGGCATTTTACAAAATGCTTTGTGTACATTACTTTAGTAAATCTTTCTGGTGGTCTCAGGAACTGAGGAATCACATCGTTGGGTAGATAAAGAAAAAGAATAAAGGCACTCATAGAGGGGAAGCATCCTGTCGGATATTTATGTAATGATAAAAAAGTTTTCCTTTAAAAATGACTTTAATGTCTACAACTCAATGGGGGATACACATGTCAATTGCACAAAATAAAGGTGAGCATAAACAAGTGCAATTTGAACATAAAAATCCCACTGAAGACACTGAAGCCGGAGCTAGCAGCAGAAGGCCCTGCACTTGCCTCAGAGATCTGAAAAATTGGCACCTGTTATGCGTGAAAGATGCTGTTCACCAAACTGAGACCTTCTTTTCTTTCTTTACTTTTATTTATTTATTTATTTTTTGCAGTTTTTGGCCAGGACTGGGTTTGAACCCACCACACCTCCAACATATGGGGCTGGCGCCCTACTCCTTTGAGCCACAGGCGCCATCCTTGTTTCTTTATCATTTTATTAAATTGTTTCCAGTGTCCATATTTACTTTTACAATCAGAAAGACAATTCAAAGATACGTTTTTCAAACCCTTTCCCACATCTTATATAACCATTGCCATTATTATGCCCTTCCTTACAGAGCATATATAAACATTTTTATACAATTGGAATCAATCTGTGATATATCTTTTTTTCTGTAACTTAACATAACATAGCCAAAGTACATTGCCTGTCTGGTTCTAAGTTTTTAATTGGCTGTGCATTAACTTATTAAGTGGATGAACCCTAATTTGTTTAGAGGGTCCCCATTATAGGGCATCTTGATTGTTTGCTCCTGACTTTTCAGTATAAATAAATCAATGGTGCACATTTCCATGCCTAGATGACCCCTGTCCTTCCTCCCATTCTAAATTATTGGGTGCAGGTGGGTTACTGTGAGGGGTCCCGAAGAATGACTCTAGTCCGAATTCATGCCAGTCATAATTTTGTTCTGTCACCCTTCTTATTCCCCCCAACACACCAAGTGCAATTAGACCAGCGTAGGGGCTAAGGGAAGGGGCTAGGAGCTAAGGATGCTGGGTGGCAGGAGAGGGAGGGATTCCACATGCCCCACTTCCATCACTCCAACTTTCCCCCTCCTCATTGCAGCTCTGGGGATGTCTACTCAGCCCTCTTTACAAGCCAGCTGGGAGACTTCCTTTTTATCTAACCTTAAAGTTTAAAAAAAAAGTAAAAACTCTAAGGAGGAGGCACTCGCTGTTCATGCTTTACTCAAGGGACATGTGTTGACTTTTAGAAAACACTTCCTAGAATACCACAGGGATCACATAGAGTGGCTGTCAGTAACGCCTCCAAATCTAGGCTGCAGATTTGGGTGGTCAGTTCAAGGGCTGTGGCTGTGCAGGTGCAAATCTAGCAGAACACAGACAGAGGCTCATCCAGGTTGAGTTCAGACCCATTTAAGCAGGAGCTGTAAATGCAAAGGGACCGGGCAGGTAAAGGAGGTGGCAGATGGGGTGGGTGGGTGAAGGGCATGTGCCCCAGCCTGTGAGAGGTGGGCAGGGTGAGTCCTCCATGGAAAAATGCAGGCCCTGTGTTTCCAGATCTCTAGATCTTTCTAGAGCCTCTGAAAATCCAGAGATCTCCCCATGTTTAAACAATTGGCTTGGGATTTTTGAAATTTTTTAAATCACTGTGCTGATCAAACAAAAGACGGATTGTTCAGGAAAGTTGTTCATCAGTAAAGTAAATCATGTGCAAAAGTGACCGCTTGGAACCAAAATAGTGCCCAGGCTTTAGGAAGTTGGTTATCTGTATCTTCCAGGTAAAAAGGCTGCCAAATGGCAGTCCTGGAACCCAGTGGTGCCTCCTTTGCAAGGACTTAGCAAGGAGGCCAATGCTTCCAAAGACTCAGCGGCCCTCATTTTCTCCATATGCTCCCTCCTAAACAGACCAAATCGCACAGACACGCCTGTCAATTCACTTGCGAACCCAGGGTTCCTCACCACCGTCCACCATGGCTAGAATAAAGAGGCAGCCCTATCCAGAACCCCAGCACCCTTCATGCTATTCCTCCCCCTAATCGTATCTTCATGGGGTGGTAGCTAATTCATCCTTCTCCACATGTCCCTGCGGGGAGACTTTCTGGGGTCCAGGTGTGTCCACAGACCACCAACTAAAAGCTCTCCCCTCCTCCCGTCCCCAGGACAGGAGCAGCTGCTTCAGCCCGCCCTCCTTAAGTCAAGAGCCGGTGTCCTGCCCTGGGGACGCTGCTGAGGAGAGAGAAGTAAATTAGGCAGGTAATAAAACGAGAAGGCCTTTTCCAAAAACAAAAATCACTGAAAAGGGTGAATAAAATAGTCATTACTATTCATTTAAACAGTCTCAATTGCATACCTTAAATCCATAACTGCACTCAGCTATTTGTTTTGTTGGAATTCTGGAATAGGAGCATGCTCATGGCTGCTTACTATAAACAGTTTCAGCAGAGCTTAGGGGGATGATATGCCAAAAGCATCTGCTTCTTCTCAAGGAAATTGCTTAGGCTGAGTCCTCTCTGTGAGAGATATTTGAAGACCGCAAACTACTGCAAATTAAAATCTCCCAATCAGTGGCATAAATTTATATTCTGGGTCTCCCAAGAAGTTAAATGGGGCACTCACCCCAAACTTATAGCAGGCTCATGTGAGCATCTGTGGCACAATAATTTATTGATATATTTAATACAAATTCAGTGGTTCTTTGTAAAATTTTCCCTCCTTCCCACTTTCAGTTGGTACCAAACCTCTGGCTTCATGGACTCCTTGGAGGTTTGTGGCAAACATTAAAGCCCAAGGTAGTTGAGGTTATTGCTGGCTCCTGTTGTTTGTAGAAGCTAAACTCTTCCAAGAGAATTTGATGGAGGCACCTGTGCAGTGGTGGGTCAGGAAAGCTGAAGAGAAAGTGGAAGGTGCCTGAGAGAAGAGTTTCCTATAACTTAGGGCCAAGTCTGGCCTATCAAACTGGATGTATCAGTTGGCAAATGGGCTTCTCCACTGCTTGGTACTATTTAACATAAGCCCCATGTTTTGTTGTACTATCAGCACTACTTTCAATGCAGGAAATTATCCTCCCCAAGGGAAGTAAGGGTGATCTCCAGAGGAGTAGCAGATGCCGAGGAGGTAGAACCAGGCCATAGGCTGTGGCATCTGTGAGGACCTCACACTGCTGGACACCTTGTCCACACCATCATCCATTTTCTCTAAACCCTGTAGTGTGAATATTAGTGGGATCAGTTTTTAAATGATGACACTGTGTGATAGGTTGTATTTTTCTGGAAATATTTGCAATGAATATATTATCAGTGTTTCCAATCCTCTTGTTCTTCTGGAATCTCACCACTCTTGCATTCAAGGTGGTAACTTTGTTTCCTCCATCTTGATCCTGGGGTGGGGGGAGCTTTTGTGAAAGTAGAAGTAACATTATTGGACCTCCAAAGGCAGGTCATAAAAGAACCCTGAGCCAACATGTCAGCAGACCTATTGCCCTAATGCCACCATGTTGTGAGGAAGCCCAACTATCCCACATGGAAAGACCACAAGGAGAACCCCTGAGATTTACAAAGAGAAGGTGGTGTCCAGCAAGCCCCCAGACACTCCAGCCCCTATTCCCTTCTAGCCTGTCTCTGACAGCAACTGCATGAGAAATCCAAGCCAAAACCACCCAGCCAAGCCTTTTCAGAATTCTAGATTCACAGAAACCATGAGAGATAAGAAAATGATTGGTTTTTTTTAATTTTTGCCAGTAGATTTTGATGTATTAAAGCAACATGGGTTACAGTAACATGTAACTGGAATAATGGGGAGAAGAGCTAAAGTACTTGCCAAGCTCATATAGCTACTAAGAGCCAGTGTCAGTATTTTAATCCTTGACTGTGGTTCTAAAGGCTCCTATTGGTCCCACAAAAAAAAAAAAAAAAAAAAAAAAAAAAGAAAAAGAAGAAGAAATACAAAGTTCCTAATTGAATAAATATTGAGGAACGTGTATTAATAAACTGGGGGACCCAACC
>CAUYQV010159683.1:0-73296 GCA_963574575.1 Galagoides demidoff | reverse complement strand
AGCAAGTGGATTAGGAAAACATATACCTTTCTTGAGTATTGAATGTCAAAGGAAAGGTAATTTTCTAAAGATAGATAAGTGAAGGTACTCATTTTTATTATAAAATAGAAAGGAAAGGATAAAGAGAAAATAAAGCCTCAAACTCTATAATGCATTATAGTTTAGCAGATTTGATTTTTAAGGCAGGTCTCTTTTACCCTGTCTGCACCAAAATTTTCTCATCTGTTAGATAAAAAACGTGGACAGGATGGAGTCTCAGGCCATCTTCGGCTCTGCAGAAGCCGATGCTCCTATTCTAGACAGGACAAAATCTTAAGCAGAGCTTCATGCCACTAATTAGAGATCCAGACAAACCTTGTGCTTGGATATTCTGATGTCCTGGGAGGACAATAAATTTTTTGCCCTTCTTACATGTACGGATTTATCAGCTAAACTAAAAGTAAACAATCTGATTTATTTACATGAGGATATTGAGGCTCAGAGGAGTTAAGTAAATTTTCCAAGATCACACAGCTAGAGTGAGGCAGAACGTCACTTCAGTACGAGAGGTGTGATTCCAGGGCTGACTTTCTTCCCATTGTTTAAAGCAATTCTGGGTGGTTGGTGAAGAAACAATTGGATAAATGAGTAAATGGATATTTAAGAATGAAGTAGTGAAGGGTATCCCAATCAACCATATTCTCCTCATGTCAAAGTATAAAAACAGACATTTATTAAGAGAAAAGCAGATCCTGTTTCTAATTGACTTTTAAAATTCATCATCATAACCAGCATTCAGAGGAATTACTTTTTAAAAAGCAGTGACAAAAATCTGGCTTTAACTTTCTAAGGGTATAGACAACAGTTGTCTTCCGCCACACCAGAGATTACAACCAATAAAATCAATATTATCAGAATCTTCTATACTAATTAATATCTATTCTGCAAAATAAGTGTAAAAAAGAGCTGCATTAATAATAGTAACAGTTTATGTTTCCTATGTATGTGGCATACGCCACATGTTATTCTAAGTTTTTTATATAGAGTAAGGAGATCAGGTAGTTGCCCTCAGCCTGAGATGCAGGCAACCTGGGATTAAAATGTGAGATAACTGTACTCTTTCACTCATTCTCAAAATGTGAGATAACTGTACTCTTACTCTTTCAGGTAAAGATCATGAAATTTTGAGTCATAATAATAATGAGAAGATTAAGAGAATAGCTCTCAGTTACGGGGTACAGAGTGCTGAATATCCTTCCAACCACCTTAACTATGTTAACTCCTAACAACCCTATGAAGTCAGATTGCTGTCCAATTCCTGTGTGATGCTGGGTGAAGTAATTAACATCTGAGCTTCATGTTAAAAACAGGGATGGCAACATGTAACATAGTTACCATAAGGTTTAAATGAGAGAACTCATTTCAAACTACCAAGCCTGTCAGTGTTCAGTACCTGCTTGTGTTTTTACCTTCCTATACATTTCCACATGATTTCAGAAAATTTCAATATCCCCCTTAAGAGAGGAATTTCATGGATCTAAACATTTAAGAGCACCAGAGTTTTCAAATTCTTAATTCAATCCCCAAATCTTATTTCTTAACCACATTTACCTCTGCCTTAATGTTTTTAATAGTTCTTTCTCCCCCAACACACTAGTCTAAAAGAACGTGAAAATTACTAGACCCCTTACCCGTAAAGTTTCTTTGCAAACAGAAAAATACTTACATATCCAAAATAAAAGGGATCTTGTGAGAAAAATAAGGATTATATAGCCATTTACACCAATGTAATTATTAACTGATGTTGATGAGGCTCATGGTAGACCAGGAGTCATGAAATTTTAGATCTGGAAGAAAATGTTACCTACAGTTACAGCATTAATGCTGTTACCTGCAGTTACAGCTGCATTTTACAGACAATAAAAGTAAATTTTAGAAAGGAGTTGACTTGCTCAGGAACACAGACTAGATTAGGACGCTTCCCAAGGGTCACACTCCAGTTCTGCCTCCTATACGCATTGAGAGGTTGACAAACTTTGGCTCGCCAACAGTTACTTGGATGTTAAATGCATGTCATGACACCATCACACCTCTCTGAGCATTGGTGGCAATAGTTCACAATTAGACGGTAGTCATTGCCAAGGACAGATGGTCATTGCCCTAGACTTCTACTGAAATGTTGCCTTGTAGGCCGGACAAGTTGGCTCTTGTCTGTAATCTTAGTACTCTGGAGGTTGAGGCAGGAGGACTGTTGGGGGTTAGGAGCTTGAGAACAACCTGAACAAGAGCAAGATTCTATCTCTACTAAAAATAGAAAAATTAGCCAGGTGTGGTAGTCGGTACCTATAGACACAGCTACTCGGGAGGCAGAGGAAAAATGATCACTTGAAGCCAAGAGTTTGAGGTTGCTGTGATGCCACAGCACTCTAGCCTGGACAACAGAGTGAGACTCTCTCTGTCTCAGAAAAAAAAAAAAAATCTTGCCTTGTAAAAGTGATGGGCTATCAGATGGTCAATAGATAGCATGACATTTGTTCCTCAATTAGCATGACACTTGTTTTTGAGGTTGGCAAAAGGAGCTGAAAAAGGTAAGATCCTAAGAGATGGTAGTTCCCAGACACACCCACTAAGATGTTTATTAAAAATTATCTATCTACTCATCTACCTCATGATTTTGAAGAATTTTCTGGACCAAACTGTAAGAATGAATATATTCTACTAGTAGTGCTGTTATCCACCCATAATGAAAATAATTTACAGTTCCCATTTCAACTTTTCAATTAAGAACTTTTAAGTCTTAAGATAGTTGAGATGCTCAGAGTCTTAAGAAATCTGGGAAGCCCATGTTGGAATCACTGATCTTTTGAACACTTGGAGTTAAAAAGGAGATCTGATGTTCAAAGATATTTTATCCCATTTTATACAGAAACACATTCAGGAAAACTCAAATGCACTAGAAAAAAGTACACAAAGATGAATTTAATATTTGTTTTTCCATGTTCTTAACCAGGTTTTGAAGAAAATGTGATTATTTCTCATTGATTGAGAGAGATCATTGATTGTTAATGAGAAAGACTGAAAAATATGGTTGGTACACTGTCACAGAAGGTGGGAGTGGGAAGCAGTGCTGGTTTCATAGGGGAGGTCTTTTAGAGGTGTTTGGACTGATAGATTTTAGAGAGAGAGAATAACTTCTAATTTCATGTGTACCTGCTGTGTGCCGGGAACAGGAGTGAGTATGCCATGCCATGACCTCATTCCCTGCACACTTGAGACTCTCAGGGGAGGCACTAAAGACTTGATACAATGAGACACCTGAGGAAACATGCCCAAAGGGCGGTTCATGTCTCATATGCTACGGTTTATATTTGCACATATTGAAAATGGAAGTGTGTAACAATATTTGCTTATACTAAAAATGAAAGGAAAGCACAGACTTTTTTTTAAAGGATACCTAAAGGTAAAAGGTGGAGGCAGTGACCATAGAAAGGTCCCAGAGTAAGGGGCAGACCTCCATGACTATACTTTGCTCCGGGGAATTTATTTTGGAACCATGCAAATAGTTTGCATAATCAGAGACCAAAATGAAATGCTAAAAAGCAATCTGTAATAGCTAAGGTCACATGGAACAAAAAATCTAAATATGTGTCAAATTGACAAGGAGAAAAAGAAGGACTTTTTTCAAGTAATTTTAAAATGCTATGTATGACTGTACATGCCTAATGGGAGAGACGTGATGAACAAATAAAACCATGAGAAAAAAGAATCTTTGATTTTTTTCTACTCAGCATAGTGTGTATTACTATTGTTATTCTGAGACTGTTATGTGTAAATTATATAATAGAGCAAATCAGTATTTACGTTAGCGTTATTGAGAACTGAAATTTTCATTGTGACTTGGAGATATAATATTAATGAAGTAAAGTGAAAATCCTAGGGTCTTGAATTGGATTTGGAAAGACGCATAGGAACTTGTGCATTTCACCATAGCATAGTTTACCTAGGACTGTCCACGAAAAATGCCTAGAAACCACTGCCCACATAGCAGCAAGAAGAACGCTTAGAGCTCAGGTCACGGTACCTGAACACTATTTCACTCTGAAAGAGACCAGTACTCTGTAGAAATGGCTGATGCCCCGCCTAGAACAAAAAAATGTGCAAAATGAGCCTGAAACATCCTATGATATTAAAAAGCAAGAAAACTATAAAAGACCTTAAAGGTTGTATCAAAAAAACTCAGAAACTACTTAAAGAGACTCCTAGATAAGCCCAAGATAGATTTTTGAGATGTCTACAAGGATAATAATGGCAATCTGATGGCAGTTGACTTACTGTGCTGCGAAAGACGTCAAATAAATTTAAATCGAACACTTCGTAACAATAGGAAACAAGTAACTATTTGATTATCTTTGATGATGATGATAGGATGCTACTCATTATTTTGAAAACTAGTAAGTCAGGATCAAGGATCAAGTTTTTACCCTGTCTTCCTAAATGAACATATTCTTTAGTGTTGAGACAATTAATGTAATGAGAATAAATTTCCATTTTAAAAAATAAAAATCAAATGCAGAAAAACTTTTGCACATGAACTAAAATTTGCACTTACCAAGCAAAGCAAATCTTGCAAGACACACTTTGTTTTCGATCTTTTAAAAGTTAAGAACAGAAAACTTCATGTGGTCTCACCAAGTGACAGAATTGAAGTAACGTATGTTCTGTATATTTCTCTTTATAATGACGCCAATATCTTGATTTAGACTTAAGCACAAGACCATGTAGCACCAGAGGGGTTGGAGACATAGATTGCACCCAATAAAAGTACTAATAAATCTAAATCCTTCCGAACTTACTCTCAAAATGAAAACATTAAGCCCAAGTCTCGTGTGTGAGGCCAACTCTGTTACTGGACTTCTCTGAATTTACTTCTATGCAAAGTGGAATGTTTATTAAAGGATTATAATATTCAACATCTCTGGCATCTCCTGAAACAGAAGGCTATTCTTACAGTAAAGTCTAGTAATTTCTGATGGCTATTTTTAGGGGTAGTAGAAGCTGGTAAGGTTGATTGTGTGACATAGATTTCGGCCGTCACACGTGGTCCTTTAGCTGCAAAAAATTTTAAGAACAAGTGAAATATAGCTTCTCATGCGGTAATATCTAGGGTGCCTGAGGCAAAGTTCCCTGAGAAGAAGATGGCCTGGCCGACTTGAGGATTCTGAATTCATCGCTTTCCATCTACAACAGCCCTGGGAAGTGCAGGAAAGGCAATGCTATTTATGCTCTACCAAAAATATATTTTATAGCCCTTCACCCCAGGATCATGGAGCAGAGTACTTATAGAGACTGACACTTTGATCAGACATACATTGACACATCACATCGCATCACATCTCCTGAATTAAATAGACGAAGGAAATCAGAAAAGGGTGGCCACATTCAATAATCTGAATTCTTTGGAGACAGCTCAGTACTCTGCAAGTCAAAAGAAGAATAAATTATTACAGAAGGCTTTCCAATGCAGCTGCTTCATATTAAACACTGTCAAATAACTCTCAACTTTTTTTGATCTGAATGAATTGTCTATATTACTTTGGCGACCTTTAACACATTTCTTCTTGACTTCCATTCTGTTATATTTTATTCTATGTCTATCCATAAATGTTCATTCTTCACTTTCACTATGTACCAGATATATAAGCTTATATATTGTATGTGTATGTATATATATTTATACATAGAGAGAGAGAGGGAGAGAAAGAAAGAGATCAGATGTTTAGTTGGTTTTATTTTATGTATGTATAAAAGCCAATACGGGTTTTATTAACTTAAAAATATGATAAGGACTCACAAGTTAAATGGTCTAGCAGGAAATAAAAACCAAACATCCTACGCTGTGAAAGTATTCTTCCCCTGAGGATTTAAGGCATATAAAAGATTAATTACACAGAATCTGTATTTAATGACTTTTTAAATTTTTTTCTAGGAGTAAACAATAATGATTTTGCAAGCATGTAGGAAAGGAATTAACAAAATGTAGTAGGAAATAACAGAGTATATAATGAAAAAAATGCTATGTTTTGTGGGAAAGAGAAATAGAAGTTAAAGGAAGGAAAAAGAAGGAGAAAACGGCAATTACACAGACAAGGTGGGTTCTGTTATGTCATCCTTAAAAAAGAAAATAAAACATATCAGCAAACAAATGAGTAGGCCAGAAGTATGTTTATTATATATGAAGTTTATTTCCATACGTATTTCGTAATAAATCTATTTGCTCAACTCGTGTATCACAGCTGCAGATAAGAAGAGCAGGGCTGCTTACTGTGTATATAGTAGATTCATCTCTTTAACAGTTTTAATCTCTGGATAACTTGGAAATCCCAAGTTCAAGATTGAAAACATTTTATTGCTACACTCAGTATCAGTTCTCTGCCACCATTTGCTTGAAAGTTATATAAAGCAACGAAGAGTTCATCTGTATCTTATAATAGTGCCTTGGGTCAAAAGCATAGATTAAAATAACTGAGAACTCTGTGATTTGAAATTTTTTAAAAAAACAGATTAACAGATATGAGCAGTTTAAAATTATCAATGGGTTTCCATTTTAAAAAAATAATTCTAACAAGTTAAACAACTTTCCCAGAGGTGAGAGTACGTTTCTGCTTGAACTCAATAGTAACATTCTTTGAACACGTGCTTTCATATTATTTGTGTGCCAAAATAAGTCATACTAATTCATTTCCACCCATATCACAATATAATAATAAAATACAATAGAGCTTAAAATTGCAAATGAATCACTTACTTAATAGTAATATAATAGAGCTGTACATCCAGAATCAAATTCTACTTTTGGTGGTGACCATTACAAGAACTGCTTTTGCCTCTACCTCTAATTACCAATTGAGGCCAAAACATTTCATTAAAGAGTTTGATTCTTTGCCGTATGTAGTCAGGTGATGTCTTAACAGCACCTAATGTGAATATGTGTAATCACTAGTCCATGTGATAACTTGTCCTTCAGAATAAGAACAATCCAGAGTGTTCTGGCCTTCTTGTAAATGTTACATATAGACCCATACATTGGAGATCGGAGGCACATTTTGAAAAATAACTTGATATCGATACTCTTGATAAATCCCCCTAAATGCATTTTCTTTACCCCTCACCACCACTGATTTATTTTTCAATACTTTCAAATGCAGACTAAACTTACTTTACATACGGTGATGAGTTTCTAATCTCCCATTTAGTTTATCTTTGAGATGCTGTAAGAATTTTAATTAGTTAATGATTATGAATCACTTTAGAGCTTAGATGAACAAAGTTACAGTATTATAAATTATTTTTATCATTACACAATTATAACATTGCATTAATTATGGTTTTACATAGCTGATGACCTTGAGATATTTATCCCTGGAGATAATTTAGGTGTTGGTAGATCTTTTGATTTGTGAAGTCATACAAAATTCTGTTGCTAGACCATGCTATGCTTTGGACATTATGAATCCATGGTGTCTCTTGTTTGCTATAAAGTCTCAAATTATTTTAAATCAAGACCATGTTCTGCTATAGAATGTATTACTGAACAAGCTTTTCCCCTCAAAATTTCTCTTCTTAGCAAATCAATGGGGTTCTACTGTAGAAAGTAAGTCACAGATTGATTAAAACATTCCATTGGTTTTGCATCTTTTGCTAGCACTGTTTTTATGTTTCTCATACTTGAAATTAAAGCTTTTTCTACCTATAGTCAATGACGTCAACACATAATAAATTACACAGCTAAGAGTTAAACTATTATCACCAACAGATACCTATTGAAGCAATGCAAAACTTTTCTTCTAACTTTATTGATTAAAATCCTTCCGTGGCTAATAATCTCAGTAGAAAAAAGTGCTAAAACAGCTTTTCCCCTTGGAAACCAACTTAATTTTTGCTTCTAATGCTTTCCCATTTTACCACTCATCCAGGTACATACATATGCATGAGCATGCATGCCCACACATGGTGTTTCAAGAACATGAATGTTTCCTTGATTACTTAGAAACTTCCTTTCTCCAATGTTTCCATCTGAAAATCTTCTTTTTATGCTGTCCAAATATCATCTTTTTTGCAAAGACTTCTTCAACATCCCTGGAAGAACCCACCCACTCTTCCTCTACTAATTAATATTAAAATCTCACTTCTCTTTTGTTTTTATTGGGCCCATATACACCATTAATTTAGGAAGTCTTGAAGAACAATAAAAAAAGATAAAAACCAATATATCTAACTGTCTATCCAACTTTGAAAGAAGTATTATTTCCCCTATTTTTCCTGGGGTAAAACTGATTGACATAGAGGTCAAGTAATAGCCAAAGTCTATGGTTATATGGCTGCTAAGTGGCAGAGTCAGAATCTTGACCCTAAGTCCACATGACCCTAAAGCCTGTTACCTGCTACTGTGTAAACAAGACTGTATCCTAGTTCATTTTAAACCCAAGTCTCAGGTCAGGCAAAAGTGGCTCACGTCTATCATTATAGCACTGGTGGAGGCTGAGGCAGGTGGATAGCTTGAGCTTAGGAGCTTGAAACCAGCCTGAGCAAGAGTGAGACCCTGCCTCTGCTAAAAATAGAAAAGCTGGCCAGGCATTGTGGCAGCTGCAGTCCCAACTACTTGGAAGGCTAAGGCAAATGGACCACTTGAGCCCAAGTGTTTGAAATTACTGTGAACTAAGATGCCACAGCGCTCTACTCAGGGCACAGAGTGAGACACTGTGTCCAAAAAAATTAAAAATTAAAAAAGAAATTTAAAAACTCGAGTCCCTTGTACACTGTCTGGACAAACAACACTAAATCAATAAATGCATGCATGAATAAAACTCATAGGACATGAACTGGACTACCTAGATGGTAGGGATGAAACACTCAAGGAACAAGGTGAGAACCCCTTAGTGACCTCCAGCTTCCAACTCCTGCCTTTCACCAGCCCCAGCCTTGTGTTGAGTGACCATAATGATGTCACTCATCCCCTAAAGACCTGCTCCAGTCATCTGCCACAGTGGGGACTTTAGAAGATCCAGGGTGGGTCTTCTTACTCGAGCCACTGCTATTTTGGCAACCATGTTTTAGACATTCTTTTTTTCCAAACCTACCTATTTTGCACATATTATACTTTTTTTTATTTAAAAGGCAACATAATGTTATGACATAGTATAGATAATAATTGCCCAATCCTAGCTCTGCTGGCCTCGTAAGGTTAGATTGCTCAACATCTCTGTGTCCCTTTACTCATATGTGAAGTGAGATTAATAACAGTCCACAAGGGAGTTGAGAGAATTCTGTGGAGAAATCCATGAAAATTAACTAGTAATGTCCCTGAGCTAACGTAGGCCTTCCTTGAATATTAGTCTTTCCCTGAGTAACCTAAGAAACCTCCTTGTCTGTGCCTAAAAGATCATGCAGAACCATCACATTGCTCTGTTACCTAGAGCAGGCCAGGTGCAGGATGTGAGCAGATTCAGGGCCACGATCGTGAGTAGCTGATGCAGAGAGGGCCCTGCAAAAAGAGCAAGTTTACATTTGGCTCATTTGTTTCAACAGACTTGGTTCTCTTAAGACACAGTCTATGGAAGATTAGTAACTTGTACTTACCTAAAGGAGAAAAAGATAGTTCAAATGAAGAATTTTCAAATGAAAGCACTGCTCATCATATTATCATCCCCCAAGGGAGACTCTACATCCTCCCCAGAATTCATTTTTGATCCCGTCTATTAAGAAGATAAATTATAAATTTTCCAGATGCAAATAAATGATTTTTTCAGTGTTCAAATTCTTCTTTTTTTTAATTTTTATTTATTCATTTTTTTTTATTGTTTGGGATTCATTGAGGATGCCAAGAACTAGGTTACACTGATTGCAGTTGTTAGGTAAAGTGTTCAAACTTCTTATCCCCAAACCCCCCAAAGTCAGGCTGCCCCAGTTTATAGGTTCCTCCCTCCACTTGCCTCTTTAAGCATTCAAATTGACAAATACCCTTGTACATTATTTTTAACCTGCCCATACCTAATGCATCGGGATCTTGTTACGTTTCCCTTGATTTCATTGCTCACAATGCTAGTATCAGCAGCGCAGAATTGCCAAAGCACTAAGCAGCCCAATTTTTCTTTAATTTCTCAGGAAATTGACAGTTTTATGAACTGTCTCTTTACCTATGCCCCATAAACATGTCAGGCTGTGGAAACTCATCCTAATTAAATCCCAGGGGACAGCAAAGGAAGATTATAGCTTCTTGGCAGGTTATTAAAAAACAGTTGTTCATATATACACAAGTATATGTACTGGAACCTAACAGTTGACAGTGTAGTCAAGGAATTAACCCCACTGGCAGCTTCAGCTCAAACCGACTGAAAGAAATGAGCAAACTGAAGGGAAGAAGACCCCTCCATTCAATCTTTTAGTTTTATATCCTTCTTGATTTCCTAAAGATCATCGGGTTGTTTAAAAGATGCCTGAGATCACCACCTTCCTCGGTGAGTCCTAGATGATTGCTGGAGAGGATTTATACAACCCTGGCCTTCCCATGAGTAATTTCTGATCTAAGGATTCTCTCAGAATACACATAATTGAGCTGGTAAAAAAAAAAAAGAGAGAGATTTTCCCTTTCACAAATTCAGAACAGAAACATCTTATATGTAGAAAGTCAAATTTAAGGGGGTAAAATATATTTCTTGTTCATGGAATTATTTTCCAACAGCTCTTTCCTTCTTGCCAAATGAACTATGCCTTGTAACCAAATAGGTAGTATCTACCATCCACCTAATGGGATGTGGTGATTTCTCACATAGTTAAGTCAGAGTCCTGTGTCAGGAAGGATGAGCTGAAAAGTGGTCTGCAGGATATGTGATTCATAGAATATTGGTGTGACATTTAATGAATTAGCTTACTTGGAAAATATGTACCTTACCTGCTAAATAATGATTCTGGTTGATATGGTCAAAAATCATTAAAGCGTGAGCCTGAAAAATGTACCATCTCACTTACCAATGAGAAACAGCCTAGTGGGCAAGACATGCTCCTAAGATCAGTGTATACAAGTTCCCTTTTCTCTCTCTCGTGGCCATAGAGTGTACCAAAAATTTCTGGTAACTATATGAAAAATGTGTGTCCATGGACTGAAGGAAAATTGAATAAGAAAAGTGTGGTTGCCTCATTGCAAACCCACCATCACCACTGTAAAATGATTATAAGATAATTCATTACTTCCTACAATTTTAGAATCAGTTCCCCCCCCCCACCAAGCTCTGTGTTCAATCTGCTTACTCTCCACCCCTTTGCTCCTATCACAGCCAGCCTCACAGAAGCATTTCCCTACCTTAACCATCTACAATCTTTATGAATGCCTCTACTTAGGTCCTTTCCTCTAGCTTTCAAAGCTTTTCTCAACTACCTATAGATTAAAACAAAACAAACAAAAAAAGGTTACCATGTTGATTCCAAGTGTAGGATAAGAAATGCTAGAGATAAGGCTGTATTTCTTGTTAGGAAAGCAACAAAGCCATGAAAGATTGCTGGGGTTATGTTTTAAGAAATGGGAGCAACTTAAAGGTTCCCACTTGCCAAAGATGGGGTTCTGCTAACCAAAAAGGATAATGTCTGAAATGGATCATGGCACATCAGAATCTATGAGTTTATAATGATCTTTTAAAATATCATAAAATGACGCTTCCTGGTTTTAAGGTCCTGTTTTTAATGTTACCTTGCTCAGACTTTTTGACTCCCCCAAATGACTTGATTATCTCTCCCTTGAAGGTTTATAATATTTTATTTTTACTATAATATTCTAGTTTTCCTAATCTACATGCATTTAATAATATGGAAGCCAGCTGATTTATGCAATCACTTTTAGAGTCAATTGCATTTAAAATATATATACATTTTTTTGAGGGGTAGATGATTCATTCTTCCACCCTTCACAGTTCAAATGAAAATCAGTCCCTTAGAAAACCAAAAATCTTAAGTAAAGTCTTCTATTTTTGTTTTAGTCATTTTAAAGTTAAAATTACTCAATTTATCATCTGTAACATTTTTGACTGTTACCTCAAGTTCTTTGGTGACTTATTATAAGAAAAGAGAATAACATATTAGTAGCCCCTTAGACTACAACTATAAATTTTATCACTACTCAGTAAGTCATTGCTGGTTGTAGAATTGGATGTATAAATAAGAAATCTCTATTTCATATTTGTAAAAAGTAAAAAGCAAAAGAAATGGTTCAGAATAATTTTAAACATTTTAAGAAACTAAGATTCTCATATCTGGTTTCTTATTACAAAAACAATAAATGAAGAGTAATTTAGTTCATTATTTTCTTTCCATTGCGATTTCTACAAATATTATAAAACACTGGGAACCCCACTGAAGTTATTCTACTTGAAGCTATCATTGAAAAATATAGCACCTGGCTTCCCAAGTACAGCCAGGCCAGAGAACTAGCAGCATGGTCATTTCCGGTGAGATTTTTGGAAACGCAGAATCCCAGGTTTCACTTCAGACACTGAATCAGAATCTACATGTTAAGATTCCAAGTCTTTTTTTTAAATCACATTAACATTTGAGAAAGCCTGATGTAGTGTGCTACAGGTAATGAATACCCCTACTGACTGTCGGGATCTATCTTTCAGGCTAGGATAACTAGTCAAGAATTGAGGACAGTCCCATAAATTTGTAATAACTTCTTTCCATATATAATATGGAAATGAAGATTAATCTTACCATCACTGTTAGAAATATTGTGATATATGTAATGATCCACAGGATATTCTGGACCTCCACTATTTTGACCTTGCTAACTCCAGATGTTTCTTCCAGGCAACTTCAGTATCTTCTTTCAAGAGTTTAATTCTAGATCATGGATCAATAAATAGAGCTGCAAACACTTTCCTAAAATTAGATATCCCCCTCTCTTTAAAGTTACATCCCAAAGGATGGCCCAGGGACTGACCCCACTGGGGTTTTGCTCTGTATATCTGCTCATGAAGAACAACAGAACATACCAAATGAAAACATCCCTTTGGGATGGAACTGTTGATCTAGTCTGCAAATAGCTGTCATAGAAATCTTCCTTAAATGCTGTGATATTTAATTATGATTGCTCCCTGATCAACTGTTCACTATTTCCTCTTTTATAGTATGTACCAGATTGTTCCGTAATTTTTGAGTTTCCATGTTGATTTCTTCCCACCCACCCCCATCTTTACAGTATGAGATGATCACTATCATCTCTATGGCATAAATATCTAACCCAGCTCCCCTTTTATAGCAGGCACTAGATAAATATGATTATCACCAAGAATGAAGACATTCAAGTATTTTTTAAGAACCATCATGTTCAGCCACTTGGACTAAGTCTGATTACCTTTATTTTGCAAATGAGGAAACTCATGCTCATGACTTACCAAAGATTAAAACTGCAGTGAGCAACAAAGCTGTATTGGAACATTTGGGGCTGCTATAACAGAATATCTGAGACTGAGTAATTTATAACCACCAGATGTTTATCGGATCAGTTTGGAGGCTGGGAAGTCCAAGATCAAGGGGCCAGCATCTCTCAGGGACATTTTTGCTGCATCATCACCCCAATGTGGAAAGGCCAGGGAGAGAGCAAAAGATCAAACTTGCAGCCCTAACCTTTCTTATAATACAGGAGAGTAGATCTCTAGTGACCTAGGCACCTCCTAGTAGGCCTCACCACCCAACACTGTTGCCTTGGGGGTTAACTTCCCAACACATGCCATCGCCTTCATCCTTTTTTAAGCATGCCAGCATCTTCCTCCCAAGATAGGAGACACATTCAAACCATACAAGAAGACTAAGTAAAAACTCAAGTTTGCCGCTTCTACTAACCATAAGTTTTCATATTAAAATGAAAATGAAATTCTAAAAAATTTAGCAGAATGTTTTCCAATTCAACATGTTTCTAGTCATGCACAATCCCCCCCCTGCCTACCCATCCACTGCTAAGCATGCGCTTTCTCGGATACATTCAGGTAAATCTGCGCACTGACTTACTTACCTCATTTTTCTTCCCTCCTCCATGCCTATGTTAATACTGTTAATCTATAAGAAATGTCTTAATCTTTAAATAAATCCAACTCACCCATTGAAAGCTAGCTGATACAATCTTAAAAATTCTATTTCAATGTTACTCAATTGTGGCATAATTTTAGTACATATAGTCCTCACTTTGCATGGCTCCAATTTGCACAAATTACAATTATCATGCTTTAGTTAAATAACATCAATTCCCCCAACAACTTGGTTCCAATTTCAGCAATGATGGTATGTTAACTGTGAATAAAAGCATGAAGTAAATCTATGCTGCTAACTCTAGTTCAAGTTCAGTTAAAGATCTACATCACAATCCGTGAGCAACCACATCATTTCCTTCAGGGACTGTTGGTAAAATTGGTCCCTGTGCCTCTGTTTTCAGTTCACACAGACACAGCAAAGAGTGTATTTGTGTTGACTCCTTGTCTCTAGAAACTCAAGGAACTTTTTACAAATGTGAATCACCGAAAAATGGAATTAGTTAACATAGATGAGAATGTGGCAAAGGAAGCGAGGCAGTAATATTTAAAGTGAAAGTGGAATGAGTTGGAAATGGAGTTGGTGAAGAAATAGCTGACCATGGGAATGTTGCCACTGTTCTTAAGATTCTAGATGTGGAGACAGAGGAACTCACTGAAGGCAGACTTACTGACACAGGAAGATGGCTGTTATAGAAAGGATGAAGGTGCTGGCAAAACCAAACAACTTCTCAGATACTTCTCACCACATTGAAGGTGCAAAGGATAAAATGTCACAAGCTGTCCCAAACTGAGAAAGACTGAGAAAGGCGCTTGGCAATTTGCCAAGGCATACAGTGCTCCAAAGTGGAATTTATACGAACAGAATGAGGAAGGCACTGTCCAGACTACTCTTGATGTGGTTTTTATTAAGGAAAAAAAAACTTTCGTTTTTAATGTTTTTAAGAATTTTAAATTACGCTATACTAAGTTAGTTTTACTATTTTTCATTTCATTTGCAAATGTTATTACATTTGTAACCCACAGTATAAGAATTCTTCATGTTTTAAAAAAATTTTAAAAGCTATGACACTTAATTTTTCCCAATGACAACTAGAATCTCTTTGCATCATTCCAGCTTTCATATTATGGCATAAAAGAAGAGCTGCCTCTGGTTGAGTTTCTGTGTTCATCAATTCCAGCTCCTCAATTATGCTGAGAGTTCCTTGAGAGTGGTACTGTCCTTTATAATTATTTTTATGAAGTTAAAATAAACAAAAATTCACTGTTTTAACCATCTCAAACTGTACGCTATATGGTGTTTAGTAAAGTTGTGATGTTTCGCAAACACCACCTCCATCTAGCTCCATAAGTTTTCATCATCCCTAAAGTAACCCATATAAGCGTTAGCCAGTCACTTCACATTTACCACTCCTCCGTATCACTGCTAATCACTCATCTATTTTATGTAACTACAGCAGTGTTCTTCAACCTTAAATTATGTTGATTTTAAAAGTGTACGGTAAGAAAAGAATATACTTACTGTGCTTTGAAATTCTTTTGAAAATAATTTAATTAATGATCTTTAAAACTTTTCATGGTATATCAGGTAAAAATCACTAATCTATGGATTTGCCAATTTTGGATGTTTCCTATAGATGAAATCATACCATATGTGCCCAGTAGTTGAACTTTTTCCACTTAGCATGATGTGTTCAAGTTTCGTGCGCAGTGATGTGTAGGTAAGCACTTCATTCCTTTGAATGAGTGAATAGTATTCATTGTGTGGATACATCATTTTTCGTTTATCTACTCAGTAGATGCTAGGTATTGTTCCCACCTTTTGACTGCTAATGAACATTTGTATGTGTTATTTTGCTTGAATATGTGTTTTCAATTCCCTAGTAAATACCTAGCGCTGGAATTATGTTATATAGTAATTCTATGTTTACCTTTTTGAGGAACCACCAAACTTATTCCCATTGCTATTGTATCATTTTACAGTCCCACTGACAATGTGTGAGGGGCCATATTTCTCCACATAATTGGCAACACTTATTGCTTATAGCATTTCCTGTGATGTCTGGTTGTAATTTTGGTTTGCATTTCTCTAATGACTAATGATGGTGAGCATCTTTCCATGTGTTTTTTTGGACATTTATACCTTCTATAAAGACCTATCTCTTCAAACCCTTTGCCAATTTTTAACTGGATTGTCTTTCCTTTTATTACTGAACTGTAAGACCTATTTACATATAATTTAGAGATTAACTCATCAGACATATAGCTTGTCTTCTGTCATGTTGTTGAGTGTCTCTGCATTTTCTTGAGAGTAACACTTGCATAGAAATTTGTAAAATTTTCATGAAATCCAATTTATATATGTTTTATTTTGTTTGTGCCTTTAGTGTTATATCTAAGAAACTATTGCCATATGCAATATAATAAACGTGTATCTCTATGTTTTCTTATAAGACATTTGTATCTTTAGCTCTTATATTTAAGCCATTGACATATTTTGAGTTAAAATAAGGCTCCAAATTCATTTTTTAACATGTAGCTATCCAGTTGTCTCGCACAATCTGTTGAAGAGACTATTGCTTCCCATAGAATGATTTTAGCCCTCATGTCAAAATTCAATTGGCTGTAGGTGTATGGGCTTATTTCTGGACTCTTAAGTCTCTTCCACATTATTTATAATGTCTACCTTTATCCCACTACTTCACTGTCTTCATTATTGTAGTTTTGTAATGAGTTTCAAGATTAAGAACTGTGAGTCAAGAGTAGAATATGATTGTCTTAACACAATAACTAAGAAAATGACATGTAGGCTATGTTAACCAGTTTGATGAAAATATTTCAAATTGTATATGAAAACACCACGCTGTACCCCAGAATTGCATTAATGTACATAGTTATTATTTAATAAAAAAAATAATAATAATAATAAAAATTAAAAAGGTTAAAGAAATATTAAGAAATTATTGTTAGGGGAAAAATGAAAACAACATGGAGAACACTCAACATGTGGTCCTAGCAAAGTGTTAGTTGAGCTCTAATACACTTTAGCAGTGTGACCATTTTTCTCCTTGACACAAACCATGAGTATAACATTTAAGTATTTTCTTCTCTTTCTTCCTTTTTTTTATTCCTAAACAGAGGTCTTGGGGATTATGCCAGTGATATACCTGGGTAGTCACTGGGAATTTTAACAGAGGTATGGAGTAAAATGTCAACCCTACAAGTCACATAGGGCCTTTAAGAAGAAAACAGGCAGGTTTCCTTAGCCATAGGTACTTTATGAGGTTTGTGTCTAATCTCAGGATAGGACATGAAATAGTATATTAGAAATCATCTTCTGAAAGCACAAAGAAAGCAGTAATAGTGGGAAAATGAGGAGATGAGAAACTTTTATTATTCTAAGCTGAAATTTGGAAGCCAAAAAGAAAAAATGGGGGGGGGGGTAAGGGGTTCAGAGGGAGGGAGAGGAGAGAGAAAGACAGAAAGACTGAGAAAGATACCCTGAGACACTTTTACAGATTTTATGGCACAAGTCAAGAAGATATAGCCAGCCAGCTCATAAATTTACCACCAATTGCAACTACATATAATTCAAAACACCTGGACAGCTTTTTTTAAAAAAAATAAATGAACTGAAAGACCCTATAGATTTGGGTAGTTGTCAGAATTTGTGCTGCCAGACAGATGGTATCAATGCTCTCAGGACAATAAGAGAAGTCAAAGGCTTAATTCATTCAACTAAGAAGCACCTCTGCACATGGATTACTATTTATACTTCATAGCATACACTCCCACTAACACCATACGTTCAAGAAGCCATCTTTGGTGCTGTTAAAGAAAGGAAAGAAAGTTCCCAGTGAAATTATCACCACCTTTGGTTACACAGATGTGTTCACTTTGTGGTAAATCACTGAGCTATAATTCTGAATTTGTGCACTATTATGTGTATGTATGATGTTTTAATAAGAAAGTTAAAAAACTTCCTGGCATCCTTTGGCTAAACTAGTAGCCAAATACCTTGCTATCCAAATGGCTTACAGCAAGCCATTAAACACCTTGCTATACAAATGCTTAAATGGTGCAGTGTTCTGGTCATTTGGAATAAACTCACTAGTGGAGATGGAAAACATAACTGCTTGCTCGGTGCCTGTGGCTCAAGTGGCTAAGGCACCAGCCACATACACCTAAGGTGGTGGGTTCGAATCCAGCCCGGGCCCACCAAACAACAATGATGGCTGCAACAACAACAAAAAAAAATAGCCGGGCATTGTGGTGGGCGCCTGTGGTCCCAGCTACGTGTGAGGCTGAGGCAGGAGACTCACTGGAGCCCAGGAGTTGGAGGTTGCTGTGAGCTGTGATGCCACAGCACTCTACTCAGGGGGACAGCTTGAGGCTCTGTCTCAAAAAAAAAAAAAGAAAAAAAAAAGGAAAACCTAACTGCGTATGGACTACTGGCACATGGACAGTAAGAACTGATCCTGAAACTAAACAAATAAGAAAGAAAGAATTTATTGATCAAAGGTTGTGCAGACTGGATGGCTTAACCTAAAATAAGTTAATTCAGCAATTTCCAAATTTGGGGCAACTGTAATATTCTCTTAGTTTAAAGCTTCCTATAACCTCTAAAGGGGGAAAAAACATTTAATGGTGTGTGAAGGTGTGTTAATAGGAACTGGGTAAACACAAGGTCCAACAATTAAGTTCATGAACTTGTTCTAGAAAAAGAGCTGCATACCTCATTGCTGAATATTACTATGGTCACCTTTGAAGTATGCCCCTTGGGAAGCTATGCATTGATGCCACCACCCAGTTGGCAACAATCCACCATTCCTTTGAATTCCACCATTCAAAGGAATTTTGGAATTCTTTTTCTAAAATAGCCAAAGCTATCATTATATTACTGACCCTTGATGGCCTCAATGTCATCAAAATGTCTTCCTTCCAATATTTCTGTTATCTTTGGGTAAAGAAAAAAGTTCTTAGGGGCTAGATCAAGGAAGTAGGGTGGGAGTCTCAATACATGCATTTGTTTACTGGCTAAAAACCCCTCAAAGACAGTGATGTGTGAGCTGGTGCATTGTTGTGATGCCAGAGCCATGAATTGTTGGCCAAGATTTTCAGTTAAGATTTTCCTGTTTCTCTATCAATGTTTACTTGGTCTGCTGTGCTTCTCATAATCACCCAATGATTTTTGACACACAATTCAACAAATTTTTTCAATGCTTTCATCAGTTCTGCTCATTACTGGCCGCCCTGAACTCTCTTCATCAGTGACACTTTCTCTCTCCTCAGAAAAATATTTAACCCAACCTTTGTCAGATTCATAACATGCAAATATCTTTTCTCATTCTGAAGGGTGTCTATTTGCTTTGATTACTGTGTTGTTAGCTGTGCAGAAACTTATCAGTTTAATTAAAATAAAGTACCATTTATTTCTATTGTTGCAATTGCCACTGAAATCTTCCTCTTCTTCTTCTTGTTTTTTTTTTTTTTTTTTTTTTTTTTTGAGACAGAGCCTCAAGCTGTTGCCCTAGATAGAGTGCCATGGCATCACAGCTCACAGAAACCTCCAACCCCTGGGCTTAAGCAATTCTCCTACCTCTGCCTCTGCCTCCCAAGTACCTGGGACTACAGGCACCCACCACAATGCCCAGCTATTTTTTGGTTGCAGCCATCATTGTTGTTTGGTGGGCCCAGTCTATATTCGAACCCGCCAGCTCAGGTTTATGTGGCTGACGCCTTAGCTGCTTGAGCCACAGGCACTGAGCCTGAAATCATTTTTTTTTTTTTTTGCAGTTTTTGGCCTGGGCTGGGTTTGAACCGCCACCTCTGGCATATGGGGCCGGCGCCCTACTCCTTTGAGCCACAGGCACTGCCCCCTGAAATCTTTATAAAAATCTTTCCCCAGGCCTACATCCTCAAGAGTATTTCCCACACTTTCTTCTAGGTTTTTAATTGTTTCTTGCCTTAGATTTAAATCTTTTAGAGAACTCAAATTAATCAACAAAAAAGAGCTAACAATCCCATCTATCACTGGGCAAGAGACATTAACAGAACATTCTCTGGGGATGACAAGACATATGGCTAATAAACATATGGAAAAATGCTTACCATCCCTAATCATCAGAGAAATAAAAATCAAAACTACCCTAAGATATCACCTAGCCCCAGTAAGATTAGCCCACATCACAAAATCCCAATGTTGCAGATGCTGGTGTGGATGTGGAAAGAGGGGAACACTTCTATACTGTTGGTGGGACTGCAAACTACTACTGCCTCTTTGGAAAGAAGTATGGAGAATCCTCAAAGAACTCAAATTAGACCTTCCATTTGACCCCACGATCCCACTATTAGGCATTTACCCAGAAGAAAAAAAAAATCATTTTTTTCATTTTGCACTCGATTGTTTATGGCAGCTCAATTTACAATCACCAAGATGTGGAAACAACCTAAATACCCGCCAACACAGGAATGGATTAACAATCTATGGTATATGTATAGCCTGGAATACTATTCATCCATAAAAAAAGATGAAGACTTTACATCTTTCGTACTAACCTGGATGGAACTGAAACACATTCTTCTCAGTTAAGTATCACAAGAATGGAAAAGCAAGAATCCAATGTACTCAATACTAATATGAAGCCAGTAAATAATCTAATTCACTCATTTCAATTCAAGATGGTGGGAGGGAGAATAAGGAAGGGGAGATGGGGGTTGGGAGTACTCCCACCTAATGGATACACTATGGGGGTGTATGGCACACCTTTTGAGTGTACCCTACCTAACAAATTCAAATATTGTGACCTGGCTGTTTGTATCCTCACATTAACCTAAAATTTTAAAAAATGTAAAAAACAAATAAATATTTAATCCATTTGTACACTGCTGTTTTCTTCACAGCATTATCTACATAAAGTTGAACTAACATGTCCCTGATTTCACTTCCACTCTTGCCAAGCTTAACAAGAAAAAAAAAATTTTTTTTTTTGAGACAGAGCCTCAAGCTGTCACCCTGGGTAGAGTGCCATGGCATCACAGCTCACAGAAACCTCCAACTTCTGGGCTCAAGTGATTTTCCTGCCTCCACCTCCCAAGTAGCTGGGACAACAGGTGCCCACCACAATGCCTGGCTATTTTGTTGTTGTTGTTGCAGTCATCATTGTTGTTTGACGGGCCCAGGCTGGATTCAAACCCACCAGCTCAGGTGTATGTGGCTGGCACCTTAGCCACTTGAGCCACAGGCACCGAGCCTAACAAGAAATTTAATGTTTGCTAATTGCTCTAATTCAAACTCCAATGTTCTCATGATGGCACATGAAAACACACAACAATAATGAACACCACACAGCAAGACACTACTATGTATTGATATGAACACAAGTCTAAGACACTGATATACCAAGGTTATTAAACTTTACTGAGTTGTTTGTACAGTACTGCCAATATAAGTGCACAGTGGTAAATTCATTTATTTGTCAGACCTAGTAGGAAAAAACATGTGAAGTTTTACAACATTCTTAACACTCCATGGAATCCTAGAATCAGATCCAGGAATAACTGGTTTGAATCAGTGTAACATGCCTATGAAAAGCACCATACCCAAGCCAAAACTTGCACCATCGTCAATCCTACACAGTGGCCAAAAGGTATATAACAGGCCAATGTTGGAAGTGAGTGCTTTATATGGGCCCAGGCTATAATCAAACAGTTTAACATACTTATTAAATATAAGTTTTAATCAAGTGCCTACTATGCATTGTGAAAGTCACATTTTTTTTGGAGGGGAGAAATACAAGGTATTTTTATTTGGATAGAAGATTCATTTATTCATTTAACCAATATGTACTCAGGGATTTATATGGTCAAGTGCTAGGACAAAATATGTTCTTTGAGGAATACACATTGTTTACACTTTCAGGGGTGTCCAATCTGTGGCCCACAGGTCAAATGCAGATTATTTGAGGACTATTTTGCTTATCTGTGGTGTCAGGTATTATGAAAAGTATGCATGGACCTTATTTTTTGTCCATCAGCTTTTGTTAGTGTTTGTATATTTAATGTGTGGCCCAAGACAATTCTTACTCTTCCGATATATGGTATAAACAGACACTAAGTGATATGGTATTAAGTCTAAGTAGAGTAGCAGGAATTTAAGGAAGGGGTCTATTCAGTACAACTTTGTACAGTTGTAGGGTAGACCCGGTCCAGGCCCTCTAGCATGGACAAGTGAGATTGTTGAAAAAGATAGGATATTGCAGGACAGGGCAAAGAGAGACTAACTAAAGGGCAAAGCTGTGAACAGGCAGGAGGTAAAGCTGTGCTATTCCTAATGGGGATCAAGGATGGGTACCAGTCTCCAAACTCCTTATTATTAATGTTCACAACAATAAGAACAGAAAATAATTAACATTTATGAATTTTTATAGCAATTTGACAGAACAATTCCATGTATCATGAACCTAATAAAAATGAAACTTATATTTTATATGGTTTTATAATTTCATTCTAATGATTTTTATTGTATTTTGTCAAAGTATTAATCTATTATGGTTTATAAGTTAAAAAAAATTAAAACAGCAAATCTTTCAGCACAGCTACTTCAAGAAGCACTTGTGGGAGAGTGATGATATGTCTGATTTGAGGCACCAAGGTATGTGTAGGAGAGGTGGGAAAGGTAAGAATGGCTAAAAGATGTGAGGCAAGATTACTAAACCTTAAAATCCAAGCACATAGAGGAATTTATACAGGATACAATAATCACTGTAAAGTCACCCTAGGTTCATGAATGTGTCATGAAGAAAGCAGTCATTTTATAGGGCAGAGACAGGTAGCAGTTTATTGAGTTTGATTGGAAAGAAGAACAATCTCTCAAGAAATAAAGGGATTAGAGTAATTTGGAAATATGCTGAGGAGGCTGACCCTGGCCTGGGTGATGGATGACAGCCTCAGAGAACAAGGGGAAAGGCTTAGATATGCTGGTTATCTGTGGTGAAAAGGGAAAAAACAGGACTCCAAGGATTTTTGCTGGAGGCCAGACATAAAAGGACCGCTTTTCTTAAAGGAAAAGCTAAGTCTTGAACTAGGACGACATGTAAAGATAGACTAGTAAAGAATGCAGGGGACTCAATACATTCAATTACTTGGAAAACAGAGGGGTTTCTCTGGGGGGTAGAGGTGGGGTAGGAATATAACCATAGGAAGCAGGAAATGTTTAGAAAAGTAACACTTTAAATACCAAAATTTATCAAATCTGTATAATCTGCAAACTAATCTATTGTATTTCTACCTTGTGATTCCTATACACTATACTGTGTGTTAAAATGGCTACCTACAAAGGGCAGTGGGGTGGGGCCTTACCATATGGTCTAAATGGCAATGCTTTCCTGGGCTTCCCTTTCATAGGCACAGGCAACAGAAATGTTACCCAAGATTTAATTAAGATCCCCCTCTGCTTAGAGACTCCAGTTAGAATGTTTTATTATGCCTTAAAAATACCAGCATATAAAGTTTACAATTATAACACCAGTGATCTATGAACATTCAGTTTATAGTACATAGCACTTTCAAGGTTATCTTAAAGAAAGTGATTTTTGGCTCGGCGCCTGTGGCTCAATCGGCTAAGGCGCCAGCCACGTACACCTAAGGTGGCGGGTTCGAATCCCCAGCCCGGGCCCGCCAAACAACAATGATGGCTGCAAACAAAAAATGGCCGAGCGTTGTGGCGGGCGCCTGTGGTCCCAGCTACTTGGGAGGTGGAGGCAGGAGACTCGCTTGAGCCCAGGAGTTGGAGGTTGCTATGAGCTGTCATGCCATGGCACTCTACCCAGGGGGATAGCGTGAGGCTCCGTCTCAAAAAAAAAAAAAAGATGAGAGGAGCTTTTATTTAATTTATTTATTTATTTTTTGAGACAGTCTCACCATGTCACCCTAGGTAGAGTGCTGTGGCATCACAGCTCACAGCAACCTCAAACTCTTGGGCTTAAGCGATTCTCTTGCCTCAGCCTCCCGAGTAATTGGGACTATAGGCACCTGCCACAACACCTGGCTATTTTTTGGTTGCAGCTGTCATTGTTGTTTAGCAGGCCAGGGCCAGACTCGAACCCACCAGCCTCCATGTATGTGGCCAGTGCCCTACTCACTGAGCTACAGATGCCAAGCCAGAGAAGAGCTTTTAGACTAGAACAAGCTAAAAAGAGATATGATAGACTTTCTGTTTTAGTCAGCCTTCTTTTACCTAAGGAGCAAATAGTTATGATCTTACCTGGAGATAGGGGTTGGATGAAATGATTTCTAAGGGGTTTAGCCAGATTTTTGTGGAAATAATAGAAACAAAACATAAAATAAAGGGCTTTATTAAAAAATTATGCTTTAGGCTCGGCACCTGTGGCTCAATCGGCTGAGGCGTCAGCCATGTACACCTAAGGTGGCGGGTTCTAATCCCCAGCCCGACCCGCCAAACAACAATGATGGCTGCAACCAAAAAATGGCCAGGCGTTGTGGCAGGCGCCTGTGGTCCCAGCTACTTGGGAAGTGGAGGCAGGAGGCTGGCTTGAGCCCAGGAGTTGGAGGTTGCTATGAGCTGTGATGCCATGGCACTCTACCCAGGGTGATAGCTTGAGGCTCTATCTCAAAAAAAAAAAAAATTATGCTTTAAACATTTGAGAAACTGGACCACTGTTTACTTTTTTGTTTTTTGACTGGGAGTTGTTGTGTGGAAGGAAGCTACTAACTATCCCACCCTTTGCAGATACCTCCGAATCCAACAATAGTGTGTATACTTCCTTCATGAAGTCTCATCGCTGTTATGACCTGATTCCCACAAGCTCCAAATTGGTTGTATTTGATACATCCCTGCAGGTAGGCGAAATCTTCTTTCCCTTTCCCTCTCTTTTTGGAGCCTCTGGTTTTATACCCCTTATCCTATTTCATCCCCAGAGTAATATTCTTGTCCTTCTATGAATTTTCTCTAAACTACCCAACCCTTGTTCTTTTTTATAGTCCTGCCTTCTGTGGATTTCCCTTTATGATTATTTCTCTCTTGGCTACAGGTGAAGAAAGCTTTCTTTGCTTTGGTGACTAATGGTGTACGAGCTGCCCCTTTGTGGGATAGTAAGAAGCAAAGTTTTGTGGGTAAGCAAAAGTTTCTGCAACACACTATTATTGGCATCTTGTGTTGGGCAAGGAGGAAAGCTTTGTGTAGAGCTGAGGGCTTTTGTCTTGGCCTCTAGGCATGCTGACCATCACTGATTTCATCAATATCCTGCATCGCTACTATAAATCAGCTTTGGTAAGGAACCTCAGCCAAATGACCAAAACTACTTTCCCTTCCTAGAGTTCCTTATTTCTGTTCCTCCAAACAAACCACCAGGGCTTAATGAAGCAGAAAGAGTGGGTCTTAAATTCTGTTATGTCTGCTTCTAGGTACAGATCTATGAGCTAGAAGAACACAAGATAGAGACGTGGAGAGGTATGTAGAGAACTGGGGTTATGTAAGAATAAGAGGATGGGCTAGGCGCCCATAGCACAGTGGTTAACAGTGCCAGCCACATACAGTGAGGGTGGTGGGTTCGAACCTGGCCCAGGCCAACTAAACAACTGCAACAAAAAAATAGCCCGGTGTTGTGGCAGGCACCTGTAGTCCCAGCTACCTGGGAGGCTGAGGCAAGAGAATCGCTTAAGCCGAAGAGTTTGAGGTTGCTGTGATCTGTGATGCTATAGCACTCTAACCAGGGCGACAGCTTGAAACTGTCTCAAAAAAATAAATAAATAAAAGGATGGAGTGTTTCCCAGGAAACACTTCTTCAGAGTGGTATTTTATGCACCATTGCTTTTCCTTTCAGAGGTGTACCTACAGGACTCCTTTAAACCGCTTGTCTGCATTTCTCCTAATGCCAGGTGAGTTCCAGCTATCCCTTTTTCTGAAAAAGGGAAGAGCCTTGATATCAACATAATTAAAATCCTACAAAAATCCAGGGAAAGGGGCAGAAGAGCAAAAAGACACTTCTTCCAACACATACACATAATTCTCTCTCACTCTTTAAGTCTGGTCTATAAACTGCTCCATCCCTCTGCCATGTCAATCACCAGTTTTTCCTGTTTACATATACACTGTAAGGGCTATAACCACCCTCAGCCTCCACAGCCCCAGCATTGTGGAACTTACCATTATATCCCACCTTCCCACAGCTTGTTTGATGCTGTATCTTCATTAATTCGAAACAAGATCCACAGGCTACCAGTTATTGACCCAGAATCAGGAAACACCTTGTACATCCTCACCCACAAACGCATCCTGAAGTTCCTCAAATTGTTTGTAAGTCCTCCTCAGCCCAGTTATTATATCTTATCTACTGGGTTGGAGGGATACCCAAGGGTGGTTTAGGGTCTTGAAAGTCAAGTTGATAGTTCTCTCCACAGATCACAGAGTTCCCTAAACCAGAGTTCATGTCTAAGTCTCTGGAAGAGCTACAGATTGGCACCTATGCCAATATTGCTATGGTCCGTACTACCACCCCTGTCTACGTGGCCCTGGGCATCTTTGTTCAACACCGAGTCTCAGCCCTGCCAGTGGTGGATGAGAAAGGTGAGATATTAGGCTGAAGTCTGGAAGAGGGAGGGATACAGTGTAGCGGTGGTATTGGGAGAATCTGTTGCCCCTCACCTTGGCCAGGAGGGTGATTCTGTGGGTAGGGGGAGTCTTGTATGCCAGATTCTCCTTGCTGAGCCACCTCTGTTCCTCTAGGGCGTGTGGTGGACATCTACTCCAAGTTTGATGTTATCGTGAGTGATTGTGGAGGGACTGGGAGGTAGGGAATGGGTAGAGGGTGTTGAATGTGGAGAGGGAGAAGGGAGTCTCTTGTGGGACTTAAAGGCCTTCCAAGCTTTCAAATCCCTTTTGCAAAGGAATTGAATGAGTGGGGTGTGGCTTATGGGCATGGCTAACAATTGCCCTAAATCCCTTTGGTGAGGTTGGGTGGGCTTAGGGCTTGGGGGCTGGCTCTCTTACTTCCCTGCAAGCTCTTCCTCTCTCTCCCCAGAATCTCGCGGCAGAAAAGACCTATAATAACCTAGATGTGTCTGTGACTAAAGCCCTGCAACATCGATCCCATTACTTTGAGGGCGTTCTCAAGTGCTACCTGCATGAGACTCTGGAGACCATCATCAACAGGCTGGTAGAAGCAGAGGTAGGAAGTCTAGTGACCACCAAGCAGCTGGGGAGCACAGCCTTGATAAGGGGGTTTGGCAAAGAGGGTAGAGTCTGAGGGACTCACCCTGAGACTGACACTAAACATTCCCTTTCTCCCTTGTTGCTCTATGCCAGGTTCACCGACTTGTCGTAGTGGATGAGAATGATGTGGTCAAGGGAATTGTATCACTGTCTGATATCCTGCAGGCCCTGGTGCTCACAGGTGGAGAGAAGAAGCTCTGAGCTGGGGGAAGGGGTCAGGTATCACCAGGGGATGTGCCCCACTCACTGCTAGAAGCTCTGGGAATCAGGTGAAACTTGTGAGGACTGTGACTCTGTTCCCTGCTCAGGAGCCCCCTACCCTTCTATCTGGGCGTTATGCGAGGCATAGTGGGGGAAGGAGAATGAATTTTTAGCTGCCCTTACCCTGTCACATATACTAGAAGAAAGCTTTCAGCCTAGCCAATTCTAGCCCTGTCCTTTTAGGTATAACCCCCTTGCTGGGTGAACTATGGGCTTTGTGCCCCTCAGGCAAATTCTGATCTCTAAGAGATCCCCAGACCTCACCCTGCCTTTGCTTCCATCTCTGCCCTGACTCTACCCGAAGATAATAGCACAAAAAAACTCTTCATAAAGGTATTTGTATTCATCCTCTTTCATGCCATTTGGAGGAGGCTGGGTCAACGTAGTGACACTTCCCATGATATGAGCCGGGAGGAATGTAGGGAGGCCTTTGGGTTCTTGTGCTGCATGCAGATGAAGGGAGATGGGGCTTAGGTGGAGAAGGAGGATATAGTGATTAGCCAAGGTTATTGCTTTTCATGGCAAATCTAATTAAATGACAGGAATCTTGTCATGGTATTGCAGTGTTTTGTTTTTTTTGTTGCGGTTGACAGACATACTCCTCCAGTCTTCCTACTTTACGTGTATGGCTTCTTCAACTCACCATTAATAACACAGTAATAATAGCACACCTGCATATAACTGCATGCTGGACGTTATTCTCAGTGCTTTACATATATTAACTCACTTGATCCTCAGAACAATAGTAGATACTATTCAAGTTTTACAGATTTTAGAAAACTGAGGCACAGAGAAGCTAAGTAAGTAGCCCAAGATCACACAGCTACTAAAAAGTAGAGCTAGGATTTGAACCCAAATAGTCCAGCCCCAGGGTTCATGTTCTTTACTACTATAGAAGAGTTACTACCTCTCTGATTTTCCTTTCACAGCTGTTCCCCATCCTGTTTCCTATAGTTCTCCTTATTATCTTTCTTTTCCTTCTACCTGGACAATAGCTGAAACCCAAGGAAAATCCCTTGACAGTGTTAGCTTTCCACCCAACCTCGCCTAAGGGATTTAGAGGAATCCCTTAGTTCAGTCACCTCTCCCCTGCACTGGAGCTGCTGCCATGGTTGCCAGGAATCATTGTTAAGTCTCCAGTTTTCCCCAACAAATCCCAGGCATCTGGACCCTAACATGGACCTTTAGAGTGAACCCAGATATCCTTGATGACTCTTTGGAAAGCTAACACTGTTAAAAGATTTTCCGTCAAAGAAGACTTAAGGCTCTCCTTTAGGAGATCATCATCAGCTCTACTTAGGGAAGGTTGGACTATGTTTAGATTTTGTTGAGCTGGCAATATCTTTGAACCTACAAATCCCTTCCTTTTCTTCTGTGTTTTTTTTTTTTTTGAGACAAAGTCTCACTTTATCACCCTCAGTAGAGTGCTGTGACATCACAGCTCACAGCAACCTCCAACTCCCAGGCTTAGGCGATTTTCTTGCCTCAGTCTCACAAGTAGCTGGGTATAGCTATAGGCACCTGCCACAACACCCGGCTATTTTTTGTTGTTGTTGTTGTTGCAGTTTGTCTGGGGCCAGGTTCAAACTCACCACCCTCGGTATATGGGGCCTGCGCCCTACCCACTGAGCCACAGGCACCGCCAAACCCCTTACTTTTCTTCCAAGTTGAGAATGAATTAGAGGGCAGGGAGAAGAAGGGAGAACAGCAAGATGATGGTCACCCAATCAACCCCACTCCCTGGGCTGAAACCATGTGCACCAAAACTAGCTAGCACCAAACACTGTAACAACTACTAGACTGGGTACCATCTCACCAGTGCCTTGCAGGTATGATTCAATTTCCCATCCAAGCCAGGAGCAATTTCGGAGTAATACCTTGCCCCTACCGCTACTGTGCCTAACCTCTAGCCATATCATACTGGTTCCTTCAATCCAGGCTTGCTGATAGAACACAGGGAAAAGCATAAAGGCCCTTGCCAGAGCTCAAATTTTAGTGCTGCATCAAGACTGTAGAGAAACCCTTGCTTTTGCATTCACCTCTTCACAGCCCTCACAGCACATTCCCAAAGTTGGGGGAGGGAGGCTTCCGAGTTATTAGAATTAGGGTATGTTTATATGTGTGGGGGTGGATACATGGTGGAAAGTACAGATGTCTCCTTATGTCACATTCCCTCATGAAGGAGGATTTGTCTAGGAAGGAGGCAAGGACTTTAAAAAGCCTTAGGTCTAGTGGGATCCAGGGTGGAAGGCAGCATCTTCACGCAAACAGTCACATTGCAACTGGTAGGTGCATGGAATCAAGAGAGGTAAAGTGGATGGGTCAAGGGATATTTGGGTTCTTTCGAAAGGTTGGTGTTAGGGTTAGGGTCAGGGCTGTTGGGCTTTATCTCAGTCAGTCAATCTCTGTGCCTTAACAGCCCTTATGGCTCTCACCAGCTTAAAAGGGAGGGTCTGTACCCAAAAGGCTCCATGTATTAGTGGAAAACAAATTGGGATCTCTTGCTTCTCCCATTTTCCCCGAAAATTCAACTAGTCAGTCTCAGAGTTTGAGGATAGAGCTGAGAGAAAGACAAGGGATAAAAATTGGGAGCCTCATAGGCTTTTATTTTTACCTATTACCCTCAGAAGAGGCAAATTATTTCTTCTTCTTGAGGAACCGTTGCCATACAAACTCTTTCCCCACTCCCTGCACCCCTCCCCTCCACTGGAGCTGCTGCCATGGTTGCCAGGCATGGTTGCTAAGTCTCCGCATGGAAGGGTTGGCGTGGGCTGTGCTGCCACTAACATTACCATGGTGAATCAGGGGACACCTGGTATAGGCTTAGAGGGAGGGTTCATGCAGATAAGTGACAATCCTCAGGACAGAATGAGCCCCAAAGGTGAGCATCTTGAGCACTGCTTCAGGTGGGGGCTGTGTAAACTAGGCATTGTGGCAGGGGTGGGGAAGCTCTACACAGAAAAATAGAGGCTACTTTTATCATTTTAGTTGCTAGGGGTTTAATTTTGCCAAGGGAGCACACCATTCCCCCTCTATCCCTCTGTAAGGGTGCAGGTGGATAAGCACTCTGTTCTATCCTCCATAGCTGGGCAGAACTGTGTAGGCACAGAACAATGTGACCCCAAAATCCTGGCTTGTGGACTGGGGAGAGAGTCTGCTGCCAGGGGAAGGTTCGCTAGGTGTCCAAGGACAAACATCTAGAAAGGGATGGTGGGGCAGCTTGGGTGGTCAAGACAGATTCCTGGGTCCTGTTGTACCAGCAAGTCCTGGGCTGTAGCACTGAGAAGGTGAGGAGTTAAAGGTGTAGGGGTCACCCTTTTTGAGCTTAGGGAAGGCAGCTTTCCCTGAATCACAAAAGCTTCAGTGAAAGCCACCGCCTCCTCTCTCCGCTGCATGGGAGCTGGTTACTCATCTCTGTACCCAAACGCTACTGCTGCTAAAAATAGCCCCCCAGCCCATGGGCCAGCCCCTCCTGCACTCCAACCCCATGGAAACCAGCAGAGTGGCTGGAGGCAGAGACCTTGAGTTCCATTCTCACCACTCCCTGTTGAGGAAACCGAAATCTAAAGCAGGAAGTCAGGCAGAACCTTGGTGGTCTAGGAACCTGGCAAGCTGGAAAATAAAGGGTTAAAATGGCAGGAAGGTTGAAGAAAGGGTGGGGGCACTGTCATTTTAGCTAGAATCTTAAGTCCCTCCCTCACCCACTCCTACAGTCCCGTCAGGCTTGGGGGACAACAGCAGTGGGAAGGGGCGTCCAATCCCGGGCCCCAGGGGGCGGCCGTGCACATGGGGGAGGTAGCAACGCGGAGCCGTCTGCGCCGTGTCACATGCGCGCGCACACACACAGACAGGCACACACGTGTGCCTGGGTATATATAGTTCCCAGTTCCTGGGCCCGCCGCTCTGCAGTGGGCGCCGGCTCCCTGGGCTGGGAGGGGGCTGCTGGGGCGGGTGGGAGGGTGGGGGGCCGGGGTGGGGTGGGGCAGGATGCTGGATGGCCAGCTATTTTCCAAGGGGCCCGACAGCCCCCAGGAGCTCCAGAATGAGGAGTCCGGCAGATGCCTCTGGGTGCAGAAGTCCAAGCTGTTGGTGATAGAAGTGAAGACTATCTCCTGTCATTATAGTCGCTGCGCCCCTTCTCGACAGCCCATGGACTTCCAGGCCAACCACTGGGCTCACGGGTCCCAGAGCCGCACGTGAGTGAAGGCGGGGTGAGGGGAAGAGAGTGGTGGGGCGGGGTGTGGGGTCTGGACCTCCCTGCAGGCGCCAGCTTGCATTGCTGGTCCCCCTTCTCTTTCCCACGCCTCCCTCTCCCACCCCCTCCCCAGGGCTGGGGCCTGACTCTTCCCGTGTTGTTTGGGGGACAGGGTGGGCGTGAGAAAGGGCAGGAGGTGAGATGGGGCAGGCGCTCTTAAAGTGTGCATGGAGAGATGGCGAAGAGTCCCGCTTCGACTTCAGTCCTAACATATACGCACGTGCACACGCGTGCACACTCACACGCACCCCTTCACATGGCTGCCCCAAGTGGTCTCCAGTGCTCCCAGCTCCCTGGACCTCGGCTCCCTTTCCCCACAAACTGCTCACCTGGGTTCCTGCTCATTGTCCCAGGTGTGGGCCCCGCCCGGGATCCCCTGAGGTGCCGCCCCGCCGGCCCTGGGCCTCCAGGGTGCTGCAGGAGGCGACCAACTGGCGGGCGGGGTCCCTGGCCGAGGTCCGAGCCCGGGAGCAAGAGAAAAGGAAAGCGGCGTCGCAGGAGCGGGAGGCCAAGGAGACCGAGCGAAAAAGGCGCAAGGCTGGTGGGGCCCGACGGAGCCCCCCAGGTCGGCCCCGCCTAGAGCCCCGCAACGCCCCTCGGGCGGCCCAGCCTGCAAGGCTTCTAGCTCTCTCACCGCCGGAGCGCCTGGGGCCAGTGGGGCGAGCGCCCCGTTCACCTGCGCAGCCGCACAGCGACCCAGGGGCAGCGTGGGCGGGGCCCTGGGGAGGTCGGAGGCCCGGACCACCCAGCTACGAGGCTCACCTGCTGCTGAGAGGTTCTGCTGGGACAGCCCCACGACGCCGCTGGGACCGGCCGCCACCCTATGTGGCTCCACCTTCTTACGAAGGCCCCCACAGGACCTTGGGGACTAAGCGAGGCCTAGCGCTCTCCCAGGCGCCCACTTTATCAGCCCCAGCTCCAACCCCAGCGAGGACAGAGGGAGGGCGCACAAAGAAGAGGTTGGATCCTCGAATCTATCGGGACGTCCTCGGGGCCTGGGGTCTCCGACAGGGGCAAGGTCTCTTGGGGGGATCCCCAGGCTGTGGAGCAGCTATAGCAAGGCCAGAGTTTGGCAAGGGGGCAGCGGAGAAAAGTGTGGGGCTTGCTGCTGCTGGCCTGAATACTGGTAGCTACAGCCATTCCCAAGCCAAAGCTACAGGGCGCCCAAGCACCAAGACAGCTCTTTCAGGGTCTGCAACTGCGACTCCCAGCCCCCCACGTCCCACACCCAGGGCCAGGCACCACCTCAAAGGCTCGAGGGAAGGGAAAGAAGGAAGAGAATCGATCTGGTTCCCCAAATGCTGGATTCCTTCCCCTAAAGGCTCCCCTAAAAGGCAGCCGGCCAGGCACAGCCAGACACTCCCCAGACCGTGGGCTCCAGGAGGCACAGGATGGAGGGAGTCCCTGGGATATAGGGAGGGGGTAGGACCTGAGGCCCTAGAGGGTTGGAAGACGACCCGCCGCGCCCACACCTTGCCTCGCAGCTCCCGAAGGCCGGCTGGTGGAGAAGGCGTCTTTGTTATTGACGCCACGTGCGTGGTGATAAGATCCCAATATGTTCCGACCCCTCAAACCCAGCAGGTGCAGCTTCTGCCCTCTGGAGTGCCGCGTGTTGTGGGAGATGCCCCCAGCCAACCGAAGGCGGGTAAGGAGGAGGGCGAGGGGGCCACAGTTTCCCCCCCACCTTGCCAAAAGCTGCTGTTAAGCAGTCGCCTTTTACACCAGCCCGGCCGCGGGCTCGGGTGCGAAGCTGAGGGCGGGAAGCTGGGGGACACCTTACTGGAGGAGCGTGCCTCCCGTATCTTGGGGCTCCCGGTCGGTGAAGTAAATCTGCGGGACTCCCCCGCGCAGCCAGGTACTCCAGAGCACCAAGCCCTAGGCCCGGCAGCTTTGGGTGGCATGGGCAGAACAGAGGGTTCGGAAGTGGTGGCGGTCCAGTGGCGCGCTGGCCGGGGCTGGGCACGGAATCCAGGGCCCTATGCTGGGGCCCTGCGGGAAGCCGTGTCCCGTATCCGCCGCCACACTGCCCCGGACTCAGACACGGACGAAGCCGAGGAGCTCAGCGTCCATAGCAGCTCCTATGAAGGAAGCGACACAGAAGCCCCAGGCGCCTCCTGGCGGAATGAGAGGACCCTTCCCGGGGTTGGGAACAGCCAGGAAGGTGGGAAGACAGCAGAGCTGAGCGACAGTATTCAGGAGATTTTAGATGTTATCAGCCAAACAGAGGAGGCCCTCTTCAGGGCCAGGGATACCAAGGGGACCCCACAGGAAAATAGGGAGAGGCAGTGAGAGGCCCCTTTTTGTATTTGTGTGCCCCCAACGCATCCATCCATGGGCTCACTGGTCCCCTTTCTTACCCACAGATTTCCTTTGCTTCTCTTTTCCTTGTATCACTAACCATTCCCATTCCCATACTTGAAATAAGAAAGGAAAGGGCCGGTGGCTCACGCCTGTAATCCCAGTACTTTGGGAGATTGAGGTATTGGAGATCAGTCTGGGCAATGCAACCAGATCCCTGTCTCTAAAAAAGAAAAAAAAAATTAGCCAGACCTGATGGTATGTGCCTGTTCTAGCTACTTGGGAAGCTGAGCTGGGAGGATCACTTGAGCTCAGGAGTTCAAAGTTACAGTGAACTATGATTGTACCACTGTACTCCAGCCTTGGCGACAGAGTGAGACCCTGTATCTAAAAAAAATAATAATAATAAGGAAATAGTGCATATGCCCATTGGTAATTTTGTTTCAGGAGAGATGAGAATGAGCAATAGATTCAACACCTGCCACACAGGGCACAAAAGTGACATCTTCAGTAAGGGTAGAGCTGAGCAGAGAGACCTAACCAGGATCAGGCAGGAGGGCAGGGATAGTGGCAGTCATAGGACGGGCAATGGTAGGGCAGGGCCTCTGGGCAGGAGGGAGAAAGTGAGAGAGAGGCTCTGGATCAGATGACGGAGGATTTTGTGGCAGTAGAGAAATGGGTCCAGAAACAACTATCCAACCAGGAGGAGGGCTCACCTTGGTGTCAGTCTTGGATTTCAATCCCAATTCTGCCACTAATTTGCTGGTTGACCTTACAGTAGTTACTTTCTCTCTCTAGGCCTTCTAGTATGTAAAATGGTGGAGTTCTAAGGTCTATCCTTCCATCCCTGATATTTTGGGATTTAGGGAGGCCTTTATCTCATCCTCCCCTCAACAAGCCAAGGAAGAGAGTTGGAAATAAGTGAACAGACTCTGCTTCTGGGGGGACTCCTTGCAATCTGTAGTCATCTGCCATCTGTAGTTATCAATTCAGGAGGACTGTCCAGGGTTTGCAGGAGAGTTGAGTGAGTGGGCAAGATGCTCTTCCTCATCTTCTCGGTTTAGGTGAGGGCTGCCCAAAGCAGGGCAAGATAGTGGCCCTGTCACTTACCCTGGCCTGTGGTGGTCTGAGCTGGGGAGGGAAGGCAGCCAGTGAATCAGCTTAGAACCTCTTTAGGCCTTCCCCTTTTATTCCTCCCCAGTGTTTCTCAGTAATGGCCTCAGGGGTTACCACGATTTCCCTCCCAGTGATATTGCCCACCTCAAAGAACCCTGAGAATTTGTCCCATCTCTGCCTCTTCCAGAAAGCGACTAGGCAAGGAAGGAGGCTGGTCCCAAGAAGCCGGTAGGGTGTAATAATTGCTGTAGCCACTATGGGGCGCGCGCAGGTCGCAGATTTCCCCAGTTGCTAGTTCCACTATCCCAGCACTGCCAGTTAACACGATCCCCCAAATTACCTAACGCGCTCGCCAGTTCCCCACCTTGCAACCTCCAGACTGCGGAGCCGGGAGCAGGCCTCCGGCCTCCCAAACCTCTGGAGAGGGCCGAGCCCCTCTTTGTACTCATCCACGCCAGCCAACTGACTTGGGACTCCGACACTGAAGTCTTTTTTCTCTCTGATTCTGCCATTTACTAGCCATGTGAACTTGGTCAAATCACTTCACCTCCCTGAGCCTCAGTTTCCTCATCTGTCAAATGGGGGTTTATAAACACCTACCTCGCAGGGTTGTTGTGAGGACTTAATGCGATAATGTATGTAAAGCGCCTTGCACAGTGCCTGGCACACAGTAGGCGCTCAATAAATCTAAACTTCCCTTCATCCAGCCTTGAGATTGTCTTCCTTTCACTGATACTTTCTCCACAGTGTCCCTCCCCCAGGACACCTCTGCTCTTTCCTGGTGGTGTGAGAGGGAGGGAAACTTATTTCTCCTGGTCCATCCCTGTCTCCCCCAGCCAAGCTCTCCCTTCCTTGCCCCCCACCTTACCCACACTGGCTCTTCCCACTGCCCCGTCTCATTCCCCTCACCCCCCATTCCGGGCAAAGGCTGAGTCAGCCAGGGTAAATTTAGCTGCTGGCTGGGCAGGGTCAGGGGCTTTGGCTAGACTCAATGGAGTCCCAGCCTGGCCTCCCAGCCTCTCCTCTGCTCCTACTCCCAGTGAGTCCCACCAGCTCCAACTCCCGCTCAGTGTTCAGGTCCCCAACCAGCTCTCAAACCACTTACCAGTTTAGTCTCCAATTATCTCAGTCTACTCCCCACTGGCACCCAGAGAGACTCTGAGCAGGACTCAGGCAGGGCTGCCTCAGATGACAGACGCTGAGCTGGGCTAGCTGGCCTTGGTTCAGCAGGGGAGGGTCTTCTCTTTTAGTTTCTGAACTTGAGGGGAGAGCATTGGTCAGAGCTCCCTGGGAAGGTCCATCCCAGAACTTACCTGGAACCCCTACTGCCAGGTTCAAGTTAACTCTTGCTGGAGAAGGTAAAGGAAGAGGGGGCACCTTGGGCAGAGGTCAAATGTTCCTGAGGTCTGTCTCCCTTCCACTACAATTCAAATTACCTACCATCAATTCTAACTGCTGAATGTTTACTGAGCGCCTGCTGTGAACAGAAGCACTGTACTGGTCTCTAGGATAGAGATGAGTAAGGCCAGCTTGACAATGGGATGACAAGGAAAATACAGAAATGGTAGCATGGAGCAGTGAGTGTTAAATACTGTAAGGAGTCAAACAAGGAGATTTGTGTAGATTTTAGGTGATCAGAGAAGGCTCCATGGAGAAGGGGGCATCTAAGATAGAATTTGGTGAAAGTGCATTTCAAATAGAACAGCAAAAATAGAAGCATGAATACTGGGAACAGGGTATGTTTAGGAAACTACCCGATGGTCTGATTTGACTGTAGGTGAAAGTACATTTGGGGGATTTGTGGAAGGTAAGGCAGGAGTGAAAACTGAGGTCAGATTGGGGTGAACCTGGTTTAACCAAGGAGTGTGTGTCTCAGACCTCCAGGCTTATGAAGAGGATGGACTTCAGGCAAAGAAGAAAGTTGAGGAAGGCTAGGGCAGTGGTGACAGCATTTGCCTGGATTTACTTATAGCCCAGGGCTCCAGGCCTCTGAACTGATAAAAGAGGAATAGCAGAGGGACTGGCCCTGTGTGGGTGGGCTCTACCATGCTGCCTGACCCCCTTTGAGGATGAATGTACAGTTTCTAAGAGCTTACCACACTGCTACCATTGTTAGAGAACTAAGGTAAAGTGTTTAGAACATGGACCCTGAGGCCTGGCAGTCTGTGTTTAAATTTTGCATCTACCTCATACTAGCTGTGTGACCTTGGGCAAGTTACTCAATCTTTCTGTGCCTTAGTGTCCTCGGTGTCCTTATAAAATGAGATTATTAAAAGCACTTCTCAGCCAGGCACAGGGGTTCACACCTGTAATCCTAGCACTCTGCGAGGCCAAGGAAGGAAGATTGGTTGAGGTCAGGAGTTGGAAGACTGGTTGAGGTCAGGAGTTCAAGACCAGCCTGAGCAAGACCCCATCTCTACAAAAAATTAAAAAAAAAATTAGCTAGGCGTGCTAGGACATGCGTTAGTCCTAGCTACTCAAGAGGCTGAGGGAAGAAGATCTCGCAAACCCCGGAGTTTGAGGATGCTGTGAACTATGATGACATCCTTGCACTCTAGCCAGAGTAACAGAGCAAGTCTCTATCAGGGGAAAAAAAAGAAAAGTTCTCTCTTCAGGTTGCTGGGAGGATTAAATGATTCAATATGTAGAGGCCTTAGAATGAAGCCTGCTGGGTACATGGTAAGTGATATGTGTTAGCTCTGGTTATGATTATTACTGTTTCTAGGGCTGTTTCATTAGTGGTGGGGTATGAAAATAGAAGGAGGAAGAGATAAACAAATAGGGGAGGAGGAGGCCAGGAGTCCCTTGAAAGGGTGACTGGTATACTGGAGGCACTTGGGTAGTTAGGGTGTCAATGTAGCATACTCCCTCCCTAAGAACTTCCTCTATCTTTGCCTAAGGATAGAGTCAGCATAAGCTGCCAAAGTTCTGGGGAGACAGAGAGAAGAAGGGGAGGAGTGACTGAAGGCCAGCCCCTGGTGAGCCCTATCTCAGACTGGCCCTGCAGGGCCCGTGGGTGGGAGGCTGGAGGCTCCCTGCTGTGAAAATGACTTCTAATTCTGGCTGTGTCTGCCAGTCAGCCAGTCTTGAGACAGAGGCCACAACCACCCCCCACCTTGGGACAGCCTCAATGGTCAGGAGTAGGGACAGCAGACACAGGAGGATGTGGTCAGTTTAGGGCAGCAGACCTCAGATTAGCACAGGACCCTTCCCAACAGCCAGGTTCTTCCCAGGGAAGCCCTTTCCTACCCTACATAGGGCCCAGTTAACATGGCTTTAGAGGAGCCAAGAACCCTCTCCCTCTTTCAGACACTCAGGAGAACCCAGGGCTTCCCTGGATCATCCACAAATGGGTGGAAGGAAATGAGAACCAGGCCATAACTCTGGGACTTCAGAGGGTTGGGAAAGTGAGTGTGTATGTGTGTGACAAGGAGAGGAACATGAGATAGACCATGGCTGAACCCTGAACTTAAGGACATAGGAAGTCTGGGCGGCGACCAGGGTGCCGGCCCCATATACCAAAGGTGGTGAGTTCGAACCTGTCCCCGGCCAAACTACAACAACAACCAAATAGCCGGGTGTTGTGGCAGGTGCCTATAGTCCTAGCTACTCGGGAGGCTGAGGCAAGAGAATTGCCTAAGCCTAGGAGTTGGAGGTTGCTGTGAGCTGTGACACCACAGCACTCTACTGAGGGTGATAAAGTGAGACTCTGTCTTAAAAAAAAAAAAAGGACATAGGAAGTGTAGAGAGCATATCTGTGGGGGAAAGAGTCAGCATTCACTCAGTTTTCATTCGCTCACTTGCCCATTAAACACGTATGCCACAAGAGTGCTGAGTCAAGAGGATCCCTTGAGCTCAGATGTTCAAGATCAGCCTGAGCAAGAGCAAGACTCCACCTCTGCTAGAAATAGAAAAACTAATTGGGTATGGTGGTACAGCTATTTAGGAGACTGAGGCAAGAGGATTGCTTGAACCTAAGAGTTTGAGGTTGCTATGAGTTATGGTGATGCCACAGCACTCTAGCCTGAACAACAGAGGGAGATTGTCTCAAAACAATACAAAACAAAAAGCACATGTATGCGCAGTGGCTCATGCTTGTAATCCCAGCACTTTGGGAGGGCAAGATGGGTAGATTGCCTGAGTTCAAGAGTTTGAGACCAGACTGAGCAAAGCAAGACACCATTTCTAAAAATAGCCAGGCATTGTGGCAGGTGCCTATAGTTCCAGCTACTTGGGAAGCTGAGACCAGAGAATCACTTAAGCCCAGGAATTTGAGGTTGTTGTAAGCAACCTCAAATGATGCCAAAGCATTCTACTGAGGGCAACATAGTGAGTCTCAGTCTCAAAACAAAACAAAAGCAAAACAAAAACAACAACAAAAAAGCCACATGTCTGGCATTCTAGGCCCTAGGAACACAGAAGAGACTCAGGCATGCTTCCTACCTTCAGGGAGTTCACAAGCTCTGCTATGTATGATATAGCGGAAAGGATATGGAAGATGAAACCCAGAGTCATTACAGTGCAGGCAGACAGCATTATATATATCAGGGGTCCTCAAACTTTTTAAACAGGGGGCCAGTTCACTGTCCCTCAGACCATTGGAGGGCCGGACTGCAGGCACTGGGACAAGTCGGCTGCTAAGCAGGACAGGCAGCGGTGGCAAAAGGACGCCTGATATATGTTAATGAAGGCATTCCTGAAGGCCAGGGCACATGAAGGAAGGAGCACCTCTGGGAGTGGGAATATATCCCAGCCTCTAGGAGGCCAGTTGCTGAGCATGCATATATCAGTGAAGGAAGGTTCAGTCTGGTTGCTGTCCCTACTTTTCCATGCCCTGATGTAGGGTGACCTCCCTTCCTTGAAACCCCTAGTACTACATAGCCTTTTGCAAGTCTCTATGGAAAGATGCTGTATTCATTCATCCATCCATCCACCAACCCATCTGTCATCTATCTGGTCATCAATACTCCCATCCATTTATCCATCTACCATACATCCCTTTATTTACCCATCCATCTGGTCATCATATAACAAGGATATATAATGTGCTTAGCTCAGTGCTACAAGGGCCTAGTAGGAAAATGAGTAATGTAACAGATCCTCACCAATGGGAAGCCAGTATGTGCTGTTAATGAAAGCCCTACCAACAAGGTGCTTCGGGAGTCCAAACAGTCAAGACCGCTTTGCCAAAGGAAGTTAGAAGAGTCTCCATGGAGAAAGGGACATATGAGATAGATTTCAAGATGGGGAGAGAAGGAAGGGGTACGTTCCAGGGTATAGGCAAATGTCGAGAGGTTGGGAAAACATGTGGCTTTCATAGGGAACAGAAGCACTAGGGAATGGAGAGGTGCAGAGGGCAAGGGAGAGTCATAGAAAGATGTGAGGGAGCCAACTCTTGAAGTTTTTCTCAAGAACAAGGATAAAACATTTGAGCTTTAGTAAGAAAAATAAAGGGAGAGGTGAGTAATAAGAGTTTTTGATTTTGGAATGTTCTAGTGCTTCCTCAGTACCTATAGAATTGTTTTTCCTGTTGCTTGATTATAACTCTGTTGGTTTTGTTACCTTGTGGAATCCCCTGCAGAATGTACCACGAGCTACTCAAGGGCTGTGACTTTGATTTAGATCTGTATTCTCTACAAGACTGGCATGGAGCAGGCTCTCAGAAGATACTGGCACATGGAAGGAACACTGGCATGGCAATGCAACATCACATTGATAGGAGGAGGCATTGCTACTGCCTAGTGCAATCCCCACCTGGGGACTGATGACCCTGCCCTCTCTGTGGGGGTCTCTCCAAGAGCTCTCCAAGAGTCACCACAAGGTGGCGCTGTCCCATCTGTAGTTTAGTTCTGCCTGGGTCTGTAGCGTTTCAGCTGAGGAAGTTCCCATCCAAAGAGCTGTCCAGGGATGATTAGATATCTCCTTCCAGCAAGTCCTGAGCTAATGAAGAGCCTGAGTGCTGCTGTGAAAGAGAAGAACTGACAGACCCCAATTTCAATGCAGGTACATCTGTAACGACCCATTCAACAGTGCCTACTATCTGTGTGCCAGGTACAATGTTAGGCCTTTGTAAAAACAACAGTGACCAAGACAATTCTTCATCTCAAGAAACTCAGCTCACAACCTAGTCCTTCTCAAAATCTTCCTTCTTTCTCTTCATCTCTCTTACACACACACACACACACACACGCACACACACACGCACACACACACGCACCTATTGTTAGGGTCTTCCCTTAACCTGGGAAGCCATCTCCACATGAAATATATACTCTTTGACATTTCTCACCTCTCCAAATCCAAGTTTCTCCCTAAAGTTGCTACATGGCTACATCAGTGTGACCTCTGGGAATGCTGTGACCCTACCTGGAAGGACTTCTCTTGTCCTTCTCCTGAGCTCCCTGGCAAACTCTTTCCTGTTCTCCCAACCTCCTTCATCATATCCACCAGCACTGGTAACTTTAAGAACCTCCCCAGAGTAGGCCTGGTACAGGCCAGGGCCTCCTATCACTCTAGAGCTCTGGAGGCTACAAGGACATGAGAGTAGATCCACAAAAGTGCCCTGGGAGACCTTGGTGCCACGCACCCAGAGATGAAGAGTTGGAGTGTTCAGAAAACTAAGACCTCTGAAACATGTTCCTCTCTGGCTTGAGGGCTCTTCCAGGTAAACCTGTCCTCTGATAGAGGCTTCCTTCTTTTCTCACTTTCTTTAGTGGGACCAGGAGTCTCCCTAGACACAAGTCCATAGTGGTGGCTGTGGGAGACACTGGTTGTATGGTGAAGCATTGTGGGACATTGTCCACTTTCCCAACATGCTCCAGGGCCCATCTTAGCCCTTGGCAGGTTTGGAAGAGGAGGGGAGGGAGGGTTGATGCTGAGAGTGGGAGCCAAGCCCATCGAGGTCCCAGGAGTGAATACCGCATTGTTGGCCAGGCCAGAGTCACAGATAATTACCTCAATTAGTGACAATGGGAGAGTAATAAATACAGGCTTAGTGTCTCCTACCCCACCAGGGCTCCGAAGATTAATCCAGGCTGACGGGCGGGCCCTGAAAGGCATGATGGACAATTCATTAAACTCCCCAAATGCCGCACAACCTGGGCGTGAAGGCTGAGTTAGCCCCCTGGGGGCTGAGCCTTTGTCCTGATTGTGTGTCTCCGACACAGCAGAGCCGGGCAGCCCCCTGAGAGTGGGGAGGTGAGTGGGGCTCCCCTAGCTGGGCCAGGCGGCAGGGGGATTAGTCCTCGGTCCGGCCCTGGTTGCCCTGGCACAGTGGCCCAGCCTGGCTGGAATGTCCGTGGGGGGGAGCTGGCTGAGCGGAGGGGCGGGGCCGACAAGGTGGGGTAAGGGGGGCACACAAAACCAGGGGCAGGAGGAGTTAATTAGACGCCAGCCAAGGAGGACGAGGGGCCACAATAGGACTGAGGGGCCGCCAGGGACGGCCCCTTTACTTCCGAGGATTAATAGGGAGAAGAGAGAAGGGAGGGGCTCAGCCCTGGGGAAAGAGAGCTGGGAGCTTCACAAGGTGGTATTGCCTCCTCTTGCTCAGCTTGGCACCTACTTGACAAGTGGCTAGGAGGCAGTAGGCTCTGGCAGCCTGAGCAGGTATCCTCAGCATCCCAGAACAGCTCCTTCTTTCTACAATGGTCCCTAGATTGGGAGGAAGACTGGGCAGAGAGAGGAGAAAGGACCCCTCATTCATCAGGGAAGTAGTGAAAGCAAGAATGCCATGCAGGGGTGGGGAACCTAAAGCCTCAAGGCCACATGTGGCCCTCCAGATCCCCAACTGCAATCCCTCCACTGATTCAAACCTTATAGAACAAATCCCTTTATTAAAAGGATTCGTTCTGTAAAATTTGCATTTATCAAAAGGCTGAATTCAAGGATCCAAAAGGCCACATGTGGACCCAAGGCCACAGGTCCCTCATCCTGTGGGACCTGCTGAGGTCTATTCTTAGCACACCTTTACCCCTGCACATAACCTACTCTGAGGTACAACTAGGAGCCTGAAGCTTTACCTTTCCTGATGAGGCTGTCAGGTTAGAGCCAGGAAGTCCTTAAGAGGGGGCTAGAGAAGGGGTCGTTGTGTGTGTGTGTACACTTGTGCCTATGCCTATGCACAGGGCTTGGTCTTAAATGGGCCTTCAATAAATGCTTGTTGAATGAATAAATTAACTCTCTCTATATATATTATATATAATATATATTATTATATTTATATACATATATATTTGGAGTTTTTGGCCAGAGCTGGGTTTGAACCCACCACCTTCAGCATATGGGGCCAGTGCCTTACTCCTTTAAGCCACAGGCGCTGCCCGAATTAGCTTCTTTTTTGCTGAGAGTAAGTAGGTGTGAGGAAAAGAAGTGGTACTGGGCTGCACTATGACATAGAGTGGCTTTGAGCCCTTTTGTTCTGAGCTTTCAGCCGTGGCCCAGGGAGGGTAGAAACCCTATCTCTGAAGAGATGAGCAAACTTTCAGGGAAAATGGAATGGCAGTGGTTCCTTTACCTTGAAAAGGGCCAATAAATAAATAAATGCAGTGGCCTCTTGGAAGCCCCACTTCCTCTAGGGCCTCAGGGAACAGGGCAGTCCTGGCTCCTCCCTAGAAGCCACCCCACCCTACCCCTCCCAGGGGATGACAGGGGAGCGAGTTGGCGGCATTTCCCTGGGCATATTTATAACCTGCTGCTCGCTCACCAGCGTCTGCTTTTAGCCCAGACGGGGGAGGGGGCTGGGGGGTGGTGGTCTGTCTCATGCTGGGCGCCCCGGCTGGGTGTGGAAAGAGTGAGTAAGGGTGAGTGGTGGGCAGCGCTGCATGGATATTCCTGCTCACACCACAGCCAAACAGCTTATTTTCTCCTCATTTTGTTATTTTTCTCCCTCTGGCCTGGAGAGGAAGACTGAGCCAGCCTGGGGGGTGGGGGCTGGACCCTAGAGTATTTGCAGCCCCAATGACAGGGTTTTTCCAGGGTGCGTGTGGCAGGGTGTGTGGTGCAGGCTTGCTGACCCCCTGGGGATTGCGCATGGCCTGACTTTCCTCTCAGCTTTCAGCCCCCCACCCCAGGATAGTTTAGGAGTAGTCTCTCCCTCACTTGCTGAGGCAAACCTGTGTCTAGGGTCCCTGCCAGTCTCAAATCCCGAGAAGTGTGTGGCACCTGGCACCTGAAGACCAGAGGTGGGAGAGAGCTGGAGTATCAGGCAAATTCCTATGGCCACCACTCAGAGCCCACTCTGGACCCTGACACCTTGTGACACCTCTTTCTAGGCACAACTATTCTTCTCCCCAGGATTTACCCACTCTAGCTATTTGTGAGAACAGCACAGATGGTTGTGATATTAATAACAAAACAATTAGCTTGTATGCAGTGCTTTGCGGATCCTATAGGATTTTTTTTTTTGAGACAGAGTCTTACTAAGTTGCCCTCAATAGAATGCTGTGGCATCACAGCTCACAGCAACCTCAAACTCTTGGCCTTAAGTGATTCTCTTGCCTCTGCCTCCCAAGTAGCTGGGACTACCGGCGCCTGCCACAACTCCCGACTATTTTTGGTTGCAGTTATCGTTGTTTAGCAGGCCTGGCTGGGCTTGAACCTCCCATCCTTGGTGTATATGGCTAACACCCTACTCACTGAGTTACAAGGGCTGAGCCCTATAGGATCTTTTTTTATTTATGTATTTTTTGTATTTTATTTGTGCCCCATTGAGCCCCCAGCCTCACTCTGTACTTCCTGCACCACCTGCCTTTGAAGTCCCAAGTCCTGGAAGAGAAGGGACTTCATGCTGAGGACTTCATATGGGAGTCTGTCCTTAAACTTGATGCATGTACAGAGGGCTTCACACTTCACCAAGCCTTCCTTGCATTCCCCCTTTTATACTGATAATATCTGTTGATGTGCTTGATTCTCTGACCAGGTTGTTCCCTCCTCTGAAGGGCACTATAGCTTATACGCCACAGTATAGTTAGCTTTTGGCAGATGACTGGTACAGAAGAGGTGTTAAGTGTTCCAGTAACCAGAGGTTTCATGTACATTATCTCATCTAAATTTCATCCCCTCCCTGAAGGATAAATAGTGATAACCATCCCTGCTTAATAGACAAGGCAACTGAGGCTAAGAAAGGAAGAGATTTGTTGAAAGTGTAGTTAGGAACAGAAAGGATTCATTGCTTTCCCTTGCTGTTCTTCAGGCTCCGGTGTGTCAACTTTGCCCAGAGCCCCCCAACATCTAGCCCTGAAAGCTGATACCAATTCCAATTCATGGAGTTAGAATTTAGGTGAGAGTAAGACAGCTGCCAACTCTCTGACTGCCTACACTACTGCTTCTCCTCAACTCTGAGTATTGTCCAGCAAGAGCCCAAGCCCTTCTACCAACTCAGGCAGCCTTTTAACTTCTTAATTTGGGAGCTGGGGGATTTAATAGCTTCTGAGGTTATAGACTAGGCATTCTCTGCCAGATATTCTTCACTGGAAACCAAGACCTGTTGGGCAGTTCCTACCTAGGACCAATAGGTTTTATTCCTCCCTAGAAACTGCCCATCAGAGCTAAGGTGGTGCTAGCTTGGCAGGTGGAGAGAAAAGGAAAGGGACACCATCTCGTTGAGCAGCTCCCGGCTTTACACCCCTACCCTCAAATATATCTGAAGGGCCAACAGGGAGTCAGAGTTCACATAGCCAGTGGGAGGTGGGAGGCCAGAACAACAGCAAAAGGCTCCCTGGAAGATAGGAAATTGTCAAGTAGGCTGGGACTGGTTTTTCCCCTTAGAGTGTGGATAAGGGGCTTCTGTAGCTACCCCTGCCCTTCTGGTCCTCCCCTGAGGGAAGGGGTTAGGATCAAGGACAGACATAGAGCTTAGGAAGGGGTTAGTATTTGTCTGAAGTTAGGCTTAAGGCTAAGGTTCAATCTAGACCTAGGAAAAAGGAGAGGATTAGAGTTAGATATAGGTTTAGGGGTATAGGCAGGATTAGAACTCCTGTACGCTCTGGTGAACGTGCACACAAATGTATCATATTGGTGTTGTTAAAAAAGAAATCCTCATTTTGGCTCTTTATGGGAATGGGTAGCTTAACGGTTTGGTTGTGGACCACACTTGTGTTTCCTTTTGGTTACACTGGTTTAAGCTTTGCTGATATTTTATTTGGATTCTAATTCTCCTGCTCCCTTCTTTCTCACAATCATCTTGAGATTATGAGTCCAGGACTAGAATTTATCACCTGTTGCCTAGATCCCCCTGAGCCCAAGATTGGGAACTGGAGTCCTAATAAGGCATTTACCTTTCCTTTTTGGGGGGTTGGGAGGCATTTCACTCCTGCCCAATGACCAGACTACAGCTGAAGAAAAGAAGCTTCAGGGGCCAATAGATCTACATTGGGGTGGTGATATCCTTTTTTTTTTTTTTTTTTTAAATATACATAGTCTCAATTTGTTGCCCTTGGTAGAGTGCGGTAACATAACAGCTCACAGCAACCTCCAGCTCTTGGGCTTGCAGGCAATTCTCTTGCCTCAGCCTCCTAAGTAGCTGGGACTACAGATACCTGCCACAACGCCCAGGTATTTTTTTGTTGCAGTTTGGCTGGGGCTGGGTTCAAACCCACCACCCTTGGTATATGGGGCCAGTGCCCTACTCACTGAGCCACAGGTGCCGCCCAGCAGCATCCTTTCTTTTTTTGCAGTTTTTTTTGGTTTTTTTTGTTTTTTTAGCTGGGGCTGGGTTTGAACCCGCCACCTCTGGCATATGGGGCCAGCGCCCTACCCTTTTGAGCCACAGGCACTGCCCCAGCATCCTTTCTGATTGAGGTTTTTTTCCTACTTTTCAGAACATGTGGCTATCACTCAGTTGTAACTATTTTCCTATCTCTTCCAGGTAGGAAAAGCAGGTGCAGTTTGTTTGTTTAATCCCTGTTTACCAAGTATATTCACTTGCTCATACGGAGTTGGTGTTAGATTAGGAAGAACCCTGCAGGGTCTTTGCCTTCTGACCATGTTCTTTTCTCAGAAGAGCTGGATTCCCAGCAGCCTCATTATGGTCATGGATAGCTCAGAATTTCAGGGTCTCCTTGCAGGGCCAGGAAACCAGTCCCCCAGCAATGCATCCTATTTGTTTAAGAGAGGTAAACCCTAAGCCTGGTAGTGGTAAAAGGAGAGGGGACAGGACACCACAAACAATGTTGTGTTTAGGATTCAAGGAGAAGCCACCAAGTCATTGATAAAAATAGAGATTTTATTCTACAGAGGAAACTACTACATTGGTGGAGCAAGGAGCCACTAACAGCTACAGTGAAAGTAAATACTGAATCCATTAGGTAAAGTCATCTTTGAGAAACTGAGAAGAGGGACTAGAAGAGGCTGGAAGGCAAAAGGAGAGGAGAGTAGAGAGAGGTTGGGGTGGAGGTGGTCTCTGCAAACCAGGCTGGAACCCAGCACAATAAATAGTTTTATTTACAACAACCAAGCTTGTGGCTTTGTATCCACATTTCAGTGCAAATTATTTACACACTGATGAGGAGGCAGGACAGGAAGGGGTAGGAGGTGGCTCAGGGAGGCATGGCTCACAGCTGTTCAGTGGCTCCACAACAGAGGCCGGGAAAATGGGAATTTCTGGTAGGTCCCCCAACCTCATTTCCACATCACCACAGCTGCCCTTACACCCTAGAACCTCCTGCTTCAGCTGCAGGTGGGGAGGAGAAATGCCCTGATGCCCAGGTGTGTGTTCAGGGTCTGCCCTCTTGGCAGGAGAATGGGAAGGGGCCTGAGCGGACCCGGAGGAAACACAGGACAAAGGGGAAGGAGAGAGGCAGAGAGGTCGCTTGAGCAGTGGAACAGGCAGAGTACCACCATCAGGAGCTGACCCGGGTTGGGGGAGGAACGCATCCTTCTCACACCTCCTGGCCAAGCAAGGGGCAGTGCAACAAGGGGTCTCCCGCGGACAGGGAGGGAGGTAGGTCGGGGCAGGTCCATCTGGACGCAAGAGGGTTTGTGCTGCCCCAGGCAAGTGGTTTGAGGAGTCCCCAGGTGGAAGGAAGTGGGAGAGTTGGGATACGTATGAAACGCTAGGAGTGTGGCTGAAGGTACTGGGATGGGCTAATAGCAGGGTCTTCGAGTGTCAGCGAGTCTGTTTTGTGGGTGGTCATGAGAAGAGCGTTTCTAGGGGGTGAGTCCGTGCAGTGCCTCACAGACATTCGTGCAGTACACGCGTGTGCGTGCAGTTGCGACAGCTGACGTGGCAGCACCAGTGGAACGTGCAGTTGCAGCGCTCAGTGACGCGCTGCGTGCGCGTGCGGTGGCCCCGGCCACAGCAGAGCAGCTCACAGCCGTCCAGAGCGGGCGACGAGCTGTTACAGGCGCGTCCTGCAGTGCCCGCTGTACCCAGGCGTCCGCTGTAGGTGCAGAAGTTCGGTGATTTCTCGAAGTATACGAGGTCGTGCGGAGAGGGCGGCTTGTGGGCCGGGTCTTCAGGCTCTAGGCGCAGCAGCTCCGCCCGCGACGCGCGGTTGCTACCGCGGTTGCCGTAGAGGACGCGGGAGGCTCCGTCAAAGCGGTCGCGCAGCACGTCGCCCACGGCGCGCAATGTAGGCAGCCGCATCCAGCACGTGCGCACTGTGCATGAGCCAGACATCCCATGGCACTTGCACTCCTGGCGCATCTCGGAGAATACGGTCTGGTGGGAGGAGGGAATAAAGAGTGTCCCAGGCCGCTGGGCCAGAGCCAGCATCCCAAATCCCGCCAGAGCCACAATCCCTGATACCGCCCCCTTCCGGATGATGCTGGGATCGGACCTCGCCAAAGGCCCAGGCCTAGCTGAGCCACGGGAATGGAGGTGAGAAATGTCCCGCTGAGATTTGAAACTGGGCCAAACTCTGCTCCAAGCCAGCGAGTCAGTTTCGGCCTTTCAGCCAATTTTTCAAATCTGCACAATGGGGGGAGGGGAGTAGGCAATACATTCTGTGGTTTGTATGACTCCTAACCTCCTCTATTCCACCTGCCCTCAGCGGAGGCATCCTTTTGCGCCCACTCTAGTTTCTATTCTCTGGCTTCTTTCCAAGCCTCAGGACGCCCTCTCCTGGTGCCGGTGGCCTAATCACCAAACATTACTTCCCCAGCCCGCGGTTAGCCCCTGCCACTCCGTTTGGTGTACAGAGCCCCTTAAGCCGGCTCACCGTGCGGCCGGCCTCATTGTTGTGAAGGTTCATGAGAAAGCGCAGGTCCCGCCCTTTCTCTCCAGAGTCCACGAACTCCCGGCCGAAGACGCGGCCGAAGTCAATGTTGTCGCTGCAGCCCCCCCAGTGCCAATCAGGGCCCCCAGGGCCGCGCCTCCGGTAGTCGCACGTACAGGACTCAATGGAGCCCTCTGAGCAGGAGCGGGCCACCGAATGGGTTACCCCGGCGGAGGTGATGGCGAAGATAAAAGCCGTTTCCCGACAGCCTGTGAAAGAAGGGAGAGGGAGAATCAGCAAGGAGGTGACGGCTCAGTGGAGAGCTTGGGACCCTGAAGTACCACGCCCCGACTCCACCCTTAGAGTCCTGAGAGCCGGGCGGCCGCTGTGTTGAAAAGCTGGTTTGATAGAGAAACCAAATGCGTGGGTGGCACCCACGTACACCGTGGTAATCACGCCTTACTGAAACTCTTCAAGGGCACTTTTGGCTCTAAAGTAGAAGGGGGACAGCACAAAAGAGAAAAACCAAAAGGAAGGGAGCGAGGGACATGCATCGCTAAGACCTCTTCGAAGCCCAAGCTTTGGCCCATTTTGGCGATGCAAGCCTTGCAGGGTAGGAGGCAAGACACACCCACAAAGCAGCTTCCCAAACTCGAGGAAAGCGCGGGTCAGCCTGCGTCCATGAGCAGGAACTCGGTTTCTCTGAGGCAGTAGTTCAGAAAAGTTAAGCTTGGTCCCCAGGGTCTCTGGGTGGAAAACTCCTGATAAGAGTCTGGCCTGAAGCTAGCTGTGGGCACTAGACACTTGGCGGGTTGATGAGTGACCTTGCAGGCGCCTGAGAAACCTTCCCTGCACTCGCCCGCTCATGCCCTGGGGGTGACCCCGCGTTTCCCCTAGTCCCGGAAGCGCGCCTTCCTGGGCACCCACCTCGGTTGACGATCTTGCCGAAGAGGTGGGGCCCTGGAGCTGTGGGGCAGTTCCAGCGGCGATTCCGGAACTGCCACTTGCACTCGCGCACTGCACTCTGCAGCCCCCCGCTCACGCTGTGCAGGATCCCCGGGTTCTGGCGGATCAGACGCCGCTGTTTGCGGCTCAGCAGCTGCAGACTGGGCTCCAGCACCAGCTGCAGACTTTTGGAGTCGGTAAGCAGGTTCGTGGAGGAGGCTACGTTCACGATGCCCCTGGTGGGACCATGATAGACGCTCAGGCTGGAAAGGGGACCTGAGCCCTAGCAGTAAAGGCTATGTCCACCTTTTCTCCGCCTGGTGTTATGTGGAGAGAGTGGCGGGAGATCTCTAATAAGGTAATGACTCCTGGCTACAAGGCTCATTTGTTTGAACGAACTGGGCATCCAGACTTTGGTGTGCCTTGGAGTCCTAAGGGCTGCTCTCGGAGGAGAGTAGAGTCATGGGGAACCCGGAGACTGAGTGTCTACCTCGGCTTTCTGAGCCTCCTTCCCGTCATTTTGAGCGAGGAAATAATGACCTGCAGCCCTTGCCCACCCAAGGCGTGAAATGGTTAGGAGTCCCACCCTCTTCTCTCTTACGTTCTAAGCGAACACCTGGCCCTTCGCTCCCAGAAGGAGCGTGTGTTGCAGCCACCGCTGTGAGGCTGGTGCTCAAAAGGGAAGGACGGTGCTAGATTAGAGTGGGCTCCCTGCCTAGGGTATCTTAGGCGATCATTCTCCCCACTACAGCAGAGCGGGAGTCTCTGCGGCAGTACTACACCAGAGCGCCCCTCGTTGTCGCAGAGGGAAGTCAGAGCACGGGAGGGAGCCTGTCCGCGGACGGATCCCAGAGCGTGGGAGCTGGGTAGGGTTGGCCCCTGGCTGTGTGCCCCAGGACAAGTGGCGACCCCGCACCAGCTCACTTACCACCATCGGCCACTGCTGTTGGCAGCCAGGGCTGCGGGCAGAGCTGCCAGTGCCAGCAGCAGCGTAGCAGAAACACAGCCAGGCAGGAGCGTCCAGTGCCCCATGGCCTACTTTGCCCGCTCTGTGCTGCAGTTGCGGCGACTTTGGCTGCTGCCCACGACGGTGGGACGCGACGCGGCGGTGGCGGCAGTGGCGAGAGTTCCCAGTCTGGCTTTAACAACCCTGGGGGCGGGCGGCGGACAGCATGGCTCGCGGTCCCGGCTGGTGGGCTGAGGCGGCCACGGCGGGCGGCACCGCCTCTTATAGTTGCGGCGCTGGCTGAAGCTACGGAAGGAGGCTGCCCCTCCGGGGCCGCACTGTGGCACCAGGGCGCACGGGTTAGGGACGCAGACAATGGGCAACGAGCGGAGCCTTGGCTCCCACCCGTCTGAGCCTAGAGCTGACGCGCTGACCGTCGGGGCTCACCCCCGCCCCCTGCCCGGTGGCCCCCGCCTCCAGGCCTGCACTGGCCTCGGACCCCTCCCCTTGAGACACCCTCCCACGCGCGCCCGCCGCACTTGTCTTAGTGTCCGGAGCCCGTCGGGGAGCAGCATCCACCAGGGGGCGCGGCCACAATATGCTACGGGGAGAACCGGCCTAGAGCCCAGCCCGCCTCGACGCCTGCAGTGGGGCTGTCCCCTCGACGTCACCCTAGGCCCCGCCGGCTCCTTCCAGCCTGAGCAGCGGAAGGAAAGCTGTGGTGATGTGGTTCTGGGCAGGGACTCCGGGGAGACGCTTAACCGCCCAGGAACCCCCGATGGCTGGACTGTGAAGGAAAAGGGGGAGACCCGGGCGTGGGTCGGGCTGTGGTCAGGGAAATCCCGGGAGTGGTTTGGGGGCATGAGCTGACCAAAGGAGCCAGGCAGTGGAGAGAAACCTGAAGCAGTAGCAGTTGGGCATATGGGCCAGAAGGAGCGCACAAGCAGCTCTGTGTGTGGTAAGTAGGACAATGTGAGCGCTAGTAGGAATGCACTAGTGTATTCTGAATGTGCACACTGCTGTGTGTCAGTGTGTGCAAAAACTCCTTTTCTTGAGGAAGGAGGTTAGGAAACTTTCCAAAGAATTTTGGAATGTAGATCAGGTCAGAAGGGATCATTCAGTCATCTTGTCACAGTCATCACCTGGGGCAGTGTGTATGGAAGGAGGTGGTGGCTGTGGACAAGAGAGACCCAGAAGTTTGACTGAAGAATAGAGAGTGTCTGGAACTGTGAGTGGAGTGGGTGGATGAGTGTGTGTATGGAGAGATTAAATATGTGGCATATATGTGTCACTCTGTCACTCCATGTACCTTGTGGCATCCTATGGTGTGTCACTTTGTGGCGTGTTGTCAACCAGTACAAGTCACTGGGGGAGGGACTGAGCCAACAACTAAGGTAGTATCAAAATGGACCAGACCTGGAGTGGCTGAGTTTCTAAAGACGAAGGTCAGAAAGGATGAGCAGGCTTGTCATGGTGGCTCATGCTTGTAATCTCAGCATTTTGGGAGGCCGAGGTGAAAGGATCACTTGAGCCCAGGAGTCTGAGACCAGCTTAAGCAACATACCAAGACCCTATCTCTACAAAATATAGAAAAATTATCTGGGGATGGTGGCATGTACCTCTAGTCCTGTTATTTGGGAGGCTGATGGTAGGAGGATAGATTGAGCCCAGGAGTTTGAGGTTGCAGTGAGCTATGATAATGCCAGTGCACTCAGGGTGGCAGAAGAATACTCTGTCTCAAAAAAGAGAAAGGATGGGCAGTGGTGGAGATGTCAGATATGCATATGGTGGTGGAAGACTGGGAAGAAAAGGGCTGTTGGCTGCACTGAACCTAGATTAGGGAACTTGTGCCTCCAGGTGTTTTGCTTCTCTTTAGATTTTTCTGCCAAGTTTCTGTGTTCCCTTAAACCTATGGTTCTCCACGCTCTCACTACACTGGGACCCAGAGTACCTATGATCATCGCATTTATTGTATATTTTTCTGTTCTCTCCCAGGACTCCAACTCAGCTTCAAGGCCATCGGGCCTCCCATTTAAGTAGCTGCCATTCCCTGTGTAGGGCATAGGGGGCACTGCCAGCCTGGTTATCATGCCCTACCAGCACACACAGAGGGCCCTTGGAAGGAAGATCCCCTTTACATCTCTCCTCTCTCTCCACTTTACAGAATTAAAAATAGATAGGCAGTTGTCCAAGATCCAAAACTAATAAATGAATCAATGGTAGAGCTAGGTTAAAACCCAGACCATTTTGACTCAAAGTCCATACTTTCCCCATCTTTTTTTTTTTTTTTTGGAGACAGAGTCTCAAGCTGTCCCCCTGGGTAGAGTGCTGTGGCATCACAGCTCATAGCAACCTCCAACTCCTGGGCTCAAGCAAGTCTCCTGCCTCTGCCTCCCAAGTAGCTGGGACCACAGGCGCCTGCCACAATGCCTGGCTATTTTTTGGTTGCAGCCGTCATTGTTGTTTGGCGGGCCTGGGCTGGATTCGAACCTACCACCTTAGGTGTATGTGGCTAGTGCCTTAGCTACTTGAGCCACAGGCGCTGAGCCTACTTTCCTCATCTTACCAGGTGTTTGCCAGTGTGCCACAATAGCAGGCTAAGGGCCCATCTCAAAATTGACAGTTAGGTAAAAATAATTTTTAAGACCTTCTTGCTTCCCTTTGGTCCTTTTTTTTTTTCTTCTCCTCTTCTGTTTTTTAGAATGTTTTCTGACTGAGAAATTTCCCCAGGCCTAGTCCTAAAGAGTCTCAATTTCCCAAAATGACCAGGCCTCCCTTCTGAAGCAGGAAAATCACTCAAAGGAGAAAATGCCTGGTATGTTTAATTAATATTCTTGGGACACTTGTATTTTATTTTATTATTTTTTGGGACAGCAAGATTCTGTCACCTGAACTAGAGTATTACGGCCTCAGCCTAGCCTCAGCCTAATTTACAGCAACCTTAAACTCCTGGGCTCAAGCAATCTTCCTGCCTCAGCCTCTAGAGTAGCTGGAACTATAGGCTTCCACCATGATGCCTGGCTAATTTTTCTATTTTTAGTAGAGAGAGGGTCTTGATTTGCTCAGGCTGGCCTTAAACTCCTGACCTTGGCACTTGTAAAGTGAAATGTATATTAACCTGATGAAGGTTATTCTTTTTTTTTGAGTCAGAGTCTCATTATGTCGCCTTTGGTGGAGTGCTGCAGCATCACAGCTCACAGCAACCTCAAACTCTTGGGCTTAAGAGATTCTCTTGCCTCAGCCTCCCAAGTAGCTGGGACTACAGGTGCCCACCACAACACCTGGCTATTTTTTGGTTGTAGTTGTCATTGTTGTTTGGTAGGCCCAGGCTAGGTTTGAACCCACCAACTTTGGTGTATGTGGCTGGCACCCTAGCTGCTGAGCTATAGGTGCCGAGCCAATGGAGATTATTCTTGAGGGAAATATCCTTCTTTTTGCCCAGCCCAGTGTATCTGATCCTGGATTCATCCCTGACTGACAAGGTATACAAATTGAAAACCAGTAGCACCTGAGCAGAGAGCACCCAGCATAGATGGCTCAAGTAAATAAATGGACAATGTACCATGGGTAGTCTGTTCTTTGTCCCTTAGGTATTTATCCCTACTGGGACTTGGGTCACGTCTGTTGGCCTGGTGGATTGAGACAATTTCATGAAGGTAGAAGACAGGGAAGCCCTGTCTGTAGCCACTGATATCAAGTATAGGTAGGAAGAGAGGAAAGGAGTCAGTATCCTTTGTTCCACCCATCAAGAATAGGTGGGGAAGAGGAAAAGGGCTATAGACAGAGATCCAGAAGTCTGGATCTCACCATGTATGACCTGGCTCAAATTTCAAATCATCACTTTATCAATTATCCCCTCTTTCTTTTCTGCATCATCAATTTATCTCTCTACTGGAACATGCCCATCGGTATGCAAAAATGCTGAAATATCTCCCACCTGAAAACCCCCAAAACTTCATTTGAAAAACATTACTGTCCAATATTACCCCATTCCTCTGCTCTCTTTTATTATAACGCTCAAAAGCATTGCTTTACTTACTAGCACTGATTTCTTTTTCTCTTTCAACTGCAATCATACTTTTAACTCACTACACTTCCTTATCAAAATCATCCATGCATCTTTTTGTTGCCCTATATAAGAGTCAATTTTCAGTTCTCATCCTAATCAACCTTTTTGGGAAAACAGACACAGTTGAACACTTCTTCCTTCTTGAAATACATTCTCATTTTATTTCTATAAAACCATTCCTCCCTCACTGGAAGCTTACCTGGGTCAGCCAGACCCAATCTCTGGCCCTGAACTCTAGACTTACACACCTAATGCTTGAATAAACATCTGAAATTTTACATGTCCAAAATTGATTTTTTTTTTTTTTGAGAAAGAGTTACCCAATTAGACTCCAGTGGAGTCATCATAGTTCACTGAAACCTTGAGCTTCCTGGGCTCAAGTGATGCTCCTGCCTCAGGGTCCTGAGCTGGGACTATAGACAGGCCACTATGCCCAGCTAATTTTTCTATTTTTAATAGAGATGGTCTGGCTCTTGATCAGGCTGGTCTTGAACTTCTGAGCTCAAGGAGTCCTCTGGACTCCTCTCCCAGAGTGCTAGATTACAGCATGAGCCACCATGCCCCACCCAAAGCTGAACTCTTGATTCCTCCCCTCCCCCAATCTGTTCTTTCTTCAATTGTTTCCATCTTAAGAAATGGCAACTTCTTCCTTTCAATTGCTCAAAACAAAAATCTTGAAGTCATCCTTGACTCATCTGTTTTCTTGCACTTCTTGTCGAATCATTCAGCAAATCCTGTCTTTCAATCTTCAAATTATACGCAGAATCTAATCCATTCTCACCATTCTACTGCCACCACACTGGTGGAGGGCCATCATTCTCTGGGCTGCATTGCTGCAGTACTCTCCGAACAGCTTCCCCTTCTTCCACCCTGCCCCTCCCCTACTGTTCTCCACACAGCCCCCAGAGGCATCCTTTCCAGTGATTCCCCATCTTACTCAAAGTAAAAGCCAACATCTTTACTGTGGCCTACGAGGCCCTATATGATCTGACCCTGTTTCATCCTAGTATTCCAACTTCACTGCTTACCACTCTCTCCCTTGTGGGTTCCTCCCCTCTAGTCACATGGACCTCCTTGAGCATCCTTTGAACATACCAAGCATGCTCCTTTTTAAGGATCTGTGCACCTGCTTTCCTGCTTCTGGATTCCCCTTCCTCATATCTCCTGCACTTACTTTTCTAACCCCCTTTATAAAATAGAACTTCACTACCAATCTCCTTTGCCTTGTTTTATTTTTCTCTGAGTCACTATTGACCATGGATTACTTTAAAGGTTTGAAATAGAAAATCAATAGCAAACCATCCCTCCAGAATAAGGATAGGGGGAAAATGGAGGGGAAAGGGGCTTTGCCATCTGCAGAGGAAGAAAGGGAGGAGGGCTGAGAGTTTGTGGGCAGAAGAGCCCACCTTACTTTGAAGCACCGCCAGGCAGCACTGCCTCCTGGGGCTGGGAAAACACAGCCTATCCATTAGTCCCAAGTAAAGAAGGGGACACAATTCTGTCGAAGGCAATTCCACAGATTTGCTGGGATGGACTGCTTAAGGTGGGGGGCTTCCTGAGTGTCCTGCACAGTTGGGCTGCAGACTCTTTGGTGCCTCCGGGTGGTGGCCTATGGTGCTGCAGCAGAATGTGAGTGAGGCAGAGGGTGGGCAGTGCAGCTGAGCTCACCGCCACGGGTGCATCCATCCCTCCTGGGCCTATAATTTGGGTTCCCCGGGCCTGGCCGCCCCTATCAGCGGCTCAGCAACAGATGAGTCACCCGGGACCCCGGGCCAAGGCAAACATTGGGGGGGAGGAATAGGAGGAGGTTTCCGAGGCTGCTTTAGCCACCGCCTCAGTTGCTCGATCCCCCAATCTCCAGGGGACCCTACTCTTTTCTTTGACCCCCGCCCTCCAGGGCCCCAGCGTTCTTTCTCACATTGCTCTGGATACACCCTCATCTCCATGATGGGAAGGACAGCCCTCCACTCTTCTCAAGGAAGAGAAAGGGGACCAGCTTGTTCCCACTCCCTCCTTGCAGTGATGACAGCCCCCCACTTTCCCCCTCCTCTCATGGCCCCAACCCACGTCAAGGGCTCTCTGGTTCCCGCCCCTTCCCTCTCGTAGAGCTGGCCGCGTGCTTGGGGTATTAGGCAATGGGTGTGCACCCGCAGCCCTCTCCAGGACCCGCCTGTCCCACCGCCCTCTAGCCGCCTGCGGGTCAGTGCTCAGGCCAGCCGGTCGGGCTGAGGGCACTGCGGGCCAGCTCAGGCCACCCAGTCTGCCTGGCTGTGGCCTCTTGTCCCAGAGTTGGGCTTCAGTGGAGAGAAAGAGTAGGAGTTTGGGTCCTTAGATTTGGAACAGTCCATCTTGGGGAGCCCTAGGGCCATTGAGAAGTGGAAACCTGGTAGTCATTCTGACCCTAGTCTTTTCTTGGTACCTGAATGTGTGTGCTAGAGCCAGACACCAGTAGAATCAGAAGGCAAAACTTGAGGGAAACAGAGACATAAGGAGAAATACTAATGTCCATGACATCCCCATGGAGCAAAGAGGGTTAGGAAACCTTATTTCCCCTCCCAGGAACCTGGTTGGAGTCCCAAGCTGATGGGCAGGAAAAAGGACAAGGACATTGAGGACATGGGCAGTGATCACTGAATTCAAGTGTAAGGGTGAAAACTACTGAGGTAGGGCTTGCAGAGTCTCATGACCTCAAAAACCACACATGGTTTGGCTCTTGTCCTCTAAATGGGAAGGAGGGTCAGGAGCACTAGGGCTCCCTCTCCTTCACTCCAAAGGTGATTAGAGAAACAACCATCTCTGGTCCAGGCTGTCCAGTGTCAGGGACCATAGCACTTTACTCTTAGTCTGCTCAGGCCTTGTGGTCAGTAATATTCCAATATATATGTAAGTTGCTGATCTCCTCACTTCAGATTGCTGTGCCCCCTATCCAACAGTGACCCCTGTAGCATGGGGCGGGACCTGCAACAGCACAGACTAGGCCGGCTGCTCAGCAGAACTTCACCGCCAAGGAAGAGGTGACTGTGGCTGTGGGTATCAGCCCTGAGCCTCTACTTACTGGGGGGCAGTCTCTGAGTCAACGTGCCTCCGGGTGCGCGGGGCCAGCCGTGCCTTGGGCTGCGGTCTGGCAGGGGCGGGGGGCGGCTAGGAAGCCTGGGGCCCCTCTCTGGCAAAAATAGCCCGCAGTGGTTAGAGCTGCCGAGGGTGAGTCAGGCGGGAGCACAGTGGCGCCTAACCCCTTCGCTGCCGCTGGAGCTCCCTAAGGCGGTTTGCCTTCATATGTGCACCCCAAGACCAGGTTTTTTCCGGGCTGCCCTTGGGCTGGGCTCAATTTGGGATCCTGAGGCTCTTCTCGGCCCATGTGAAGCAAGTCTGCAGCCTGGAGCAGAAATCTGAGCCACCTGAAGTGCAAACCCAGGAATTTCGGGAAGGATAGGAAACCTCCGTGAGCAAGGATGCTTGCAAGGCAGGCTGAAGATCTCTGGAGCTACCAGAGGTTCTGCTAGGACCAAACTCTGAGGCCAAAGCTGATCCCTCCCAAGGGGCAGGCCAGTACTTGGAGAGGGCGGGAGCCAAACCTCTCAGACCCTCGCTTCTCCTGTTCACTCTGTGTGATAGCTGTGGGCTTTACATGCAACTGTCCCACATCAGAGAAGCCTGAAGACCATTCTTCTCCATCTGCATCTTGTCTAAGGTGCCCTCCACACCCTGCTCTCGGTGGAGAAACTGAGGCAAGGAGAAATGAGAGTTTTGGCTACTTGGGTCTGGGCCTGGCTCCCTTGTCTGGGTCATTATACCTTCCCCAAAGCCTTGGCAACCCCAGAGCAGGTGAGAGGAGCCCTAGCCACCACCTACTTCAGTGGGGCCAAACTAACCCGGTGTCGGGGAAGAGGGTGTGTGTGTTTGCTGGGAGGAAGGGGAGGCTGCGTTCCCCTGGTAAAGGAGGCGGGTGCGGGGTAGGGTGGGGATGCCCGGGGCTCGGGGTGGGGCTGCAGTTCCATCAGCCCTGCAGAGCCACCAAGCAGAGCCAGAGCCCCCAGTTCTTTGCTCACCCTCTCGATAGCTCTCTCGATCACTCCCTCCCTTCCTCCCCCTCTTCCTCCTGGCGGTGGCTGGGGCGGCAGCGACGCTGGAGAAGCAGCGAAGAGGAGTGGCCCGGCTCTGGAAGAATGTGGCTCTGCCGAGGGGGCAGAACCTGACGCAGTCTCCCCAGGTTTTAAGCAGTCTGAGCCAACTTAGGCAACGCAAGCGTGCTGGTCACGGACCCCCGCACCTGAACAACTGGAGGTAATCAGACCTGGGAAAGCAGGGAGGGCAGGGACGCACACATGGGGATGAGCGAGGCCCCCGGTAGTCAGACAGACATACATCCACCCATAGGAGCACAGAAAGGCAGAGAGAACCAGAGATATTGCTAGACATAAAGACTCAGAGAATAAGGAGTGCCCCCAGATTTGGAAGCCAGTGACCATGAGACCAAGGAGTAGGGATGAGATGGGTGTTGTGCTGAGGAGAGCATATAGTTAGGAAAAGTGGGGGACTCCACTTGCCAAAGTCCCTTTCAGGAGGTAGCCAGGTTCACCTCCCTGTCTTTTCCACACTTGGAGACTCTTCTCTTTCTCTGCTGCACAGGGAGGGGACAGTGTGAGGTGGGAGAGCTCATTCTAAGACCTTTCCCCTGGAACCTGCCTGCTGTTGAGGGAACCTGGGGTGACACCCCTGTAGGTGGTGGGGAACCCCCTTTCTATGCCCTCCTCAGCCCTGTGAGGGCGAGGAATAGAGTTTGTGGGGCCCTGGACGAGGGAGCCGGTGGGTGAGGTGCTGGAGCAAGTGTTTATGATTCTGTGTCTGAGTTTGCGAGTGTCTGTGTGCCGGGCATTGTGTCTGACTGGGCAGGGCTCCAGGGGCGCTGGCATGAGTCCTGAGCTAGGAGGCTGGACTCTTTTTTTCTACAAGACTTTCAAGACTTAGTGACTCTGGGAACCCAGAGGTGATTCTTACTGCTCTGTTTGAGGAGGGATGAGAAGGGTCAGTGGGGTGGCACGAGTGAGTTAGAAGTCCATAGTAGAGGATCCTTCTGTTGCTCAGAGAGCTACCCTATTCCAGAACCCTCATCAGAGCTCCCTATCCTGCAGGTCCTGATCGATCTAACCACCGGAGCCTCCGGGCTTGGACATGCTGGAGGAGCCCCGGCCGCCACCTCCGCCCTCGGGCCTCGCGGGTCTCCTGTTCTTGGCACTGTGCAGTCGGTGAGCAGTTCCCCTGGCTTACCAGCCCACCGGAGAAGCACCCACTGGGTGGGGGAGTTGGAGAGGGTACAAGGCTTGGATCGCAGACTCCGAGACGCCTTTTCCGTTTCCAGGGCTCTCTGCAATGAGATTCTGGGTCTGAAATTGCCCGGTGAACCTCCCCTGACGGCCAACACTGTGTGCTTGACGCTATCTGGCCTCAGCAAGCGACAACTAGGCCTGTGCCTCCGGAGCCCCGACGTGACGGCGTCTGCGCTTCAGGGTCTGCACATCGCGGTCCACGAGTGTCAGCACCAGCTGCGCGACCAGCGCTGGAACTGCTCAGCGCTCGAGGGCGGCGGCCGCCTGCCGCACCACAGCGCCATCCTCAAGCGCGGTGAGCCGGGCTGGGCGGGTCTGCGTCACCGCGAAGGCAATGGGGTCGAGGGGCAGGCTGAGGCGCGCGGAGGCGGGAAGGGACGAGTTCGCGGCTCCGGGAGGGGCCTTCCCGGGAATCTCCCTCACTGCTGGCGCGCCGAGCTGGGTCTGGCCACCCGTCTGGGCCCTTGAGCTCCTGACTTACACCTGCGTGCTGCGGGCAAGGCAGCTGGGTCCCTGCTCCCCTAACTTAGCCCCCTCACCCTGCCCAGCTTGATCTAGGTTGCACCTGTGAACTAGAGATGCCCCCAGCCCAGGAAGCTTCAAACGACCCCTATCCCTCCCCTATTTTTCTCTCTTCTCCGTATTTGCCGGACAAGCCCAGGCTGGTGTCCCCAGAGTCTCAGCGGGGGTGGAGTGACGCCCCCAACCGTTTAAGGGTTAAACCTGCTCCCCTAATTGCTGGGGTTCCCAGGAGCCAAAGCTGGGAACAAAGACCCTGATGGCTTTGAAGCTGGGGAGCAGCCCCCTCCTCTGTGCTGTGAGGGCCCCAGGTGTCACTCACCTGAGCAGGTGAGGAATGGCTGGAGGGACAGAGAACAGGTCACTGCCAGCCTGGTCTGGAAGACACTGCCACTGTTCCCCATGTCTGGAGGAGTGAAAATCCAAGGGGGCTCAGCCTGGGGGGGGGTAGTAATGATTTGGGAAATATGGGGTTAATAGGCAGCTGCCATCTGCAGGGAAATTCCCAAGACATGTGCAAACAGCTTCACCCCTGGAGGGCTGGGGTTGGGGGATCAGGAGGCTGTCCCAAGAGCCTTGGATCCTGGGGTAGGAGTAGCATGGCCTCTAAGGAGGTGCTGCTTCTCATCTTCTCAGGGCTCCAGAGAGCCCCTGTCTAAAACGAAGTGAGGATCTCCCTCTTTCCCCACATAGCCCGATGTAGGCTTTGATGCCCAAATAGTGAGCATGTCTATGTAAGCCTGGGGATGACTTGTCATCCTGAGTCTCTGTGACCCCCAAAACATAACAAAGAAGCCAACCTTTTAAGAGAGCCTTAGGGAAAATCACCCCCACTTCTTTCCTCCTCCCAGTGTTTTATAGGGTAATAGCATGTTAGGCTAAACATAAAGGGCAGTCTTGAAGGGCAAATATAAAACTAGAACCTGGGAAGGGAAAGGGCAGCTCTATAGTTCCATGCTTTGGGGGTGTTGGGGTGGTAGGTAGTTAAACACTGATTAAAATAATCCTGAAGACAAAAAAAGAACCCCAAAGCCCTCTGCTCCCACCTCACCCAAGCTCCCTGCAGGCCTGGGGAATTTTTAAGACTTTCAGATGTAGAACTCAGTGAATACATCTTCAAAGACCTCAGGGACTCCCCCTTAGTCATCTCTTAACCCCAGAGGTCTATCCCTTTGGGCAAGCTCTTTCATCTACACCTGAAAACCACAGACTTACAGAATGAGAATAGGCCTCAGCGATCATCTTGACCCATCCTCTCCCTTTATAGAAGAAGAAACTGAGGCTCTGGGCTTTTTTAAAAAGTCTTCTAAGCATTCTCCCATATGAGACTCTGCTTTCAGTTCTCCTCTTCATCCCTTGACTTTTTCTCAAATCACTCAGCCTGGTAAATGGCAGGGTCAGGATTCAGTTAGGAATTTCTGGAATTGGAGGGGATCTATTTATTTCCTTCTACCTCCCCACTCTCTGATGCCTGCCAGCCTTACCTCCACCATCACACCCTTCTCATCTCCAGGTTTCCGCGAGAGTGCTTTTTCCTTCTCCATGTTGGCTGCTGGGGTCATGCACGCGGTAGCCACAGCCTGCAGCCTGGGCAAGCTGGTGAGCTGCAGCTGCGGCTGGAAGGGCAGTGGTGAACAGGATCGCCTGAGGGCAAAACTGCTGCAGTTGCAGGCAATGTCCCGAGGCAAGAGTTTCTCCCACTCCCTACCCAGCCCTGGCCCTGGGTCAGGTCCCAGCCCTGGCCCCCAGGACACATGGGAATGGGGTGGCTGTAACCATGACATGGACTTTGGAGAGAAGTTCTCTCGGGATTTCTTGGATTCCAGGGAAGCTCCCCGGGACATCCAGGCACGAATGCGAATCCACAACAACAGGGTGGGGCGCCAGGTATGTGTGTACATCTTGTCCTGGGTCTCCCTAGCTTGTGAGGCCTGGCCAGAGTTTGAGAGGGACAGGAAAATAATAGGACTAATAGGACAAGGTACAGTGGGTGATTGCCTCTCACTTTCAGCAAGTCACCCAACCTCGGTTGTGCATCTGTAAAGAGAGCCTAATTATACTTAGTTAAGGTTAAGCTAGCAAACAGTGCATCAGGCATAGTGGCTAGCTCTTGGCTTATTATATAGTAGCTATTATTGCAGCTGCCTTCCCCAGTATTTAGGTGCACTCTGGGCCAACTCCCCATTTTACTAGTTCTGGATAGGGCACTGGACTGGGAGTCAGGACAGCTGGAGTTGAGCCCTGGCTCTGTTACCAGCTAGTGATTGAAGATGGACAAATCACACTGCTCTGGCTTCAGTTTTCCAACCATAAAATGAGAGAGTCAGGCTAATATCTAACTTCATAATGCTCTTTATCTTCTGATAGTCTATGTTATTCTTGCCTCCATTTGTCCCTCCCTGCATTCTCTGTTCCCTTCCCTCTACTGGGCCTCTGTGCTCTGTCCATTTGCTGCCCTCCCCTTTACCTGTTCTCCCTCTGATGCTATAGGTGGTAACTGAAAACCTGAAGCGGAAATGCAAGTGCCATGGCACATCAGGCAGCTGCCAGTTCAAGACATGCTGGAGAGCAGCCCCAGAATTCCGGACAGTGGGGGCTGCATTGAGGGAGCGGCTGGGCCGGGCCATCTTCATTGATACCCACAACCGCAATTCTGGAGCCTTCCAACCACGCCTGCGTCCCCGTCGTCTCTCAGGAGAGCTGGTGTACTTTGAGAAGTCTCCTGACTTCTGTGAGCGAGACCCCACCATGGGCTCCCCAGGCACAAGGGGCCGGGCCTGCAACAAGACCAGTCACCTGTTGGATGGCTGTGGCAGCCTGTGCTGCGGCCGTGGGCACAATGTGCTCCGGCAGACCCGAGTTGAACGCTGCCATTGCCGCTTCCACTGGTGCTGCTATGTGCTATGTGATGAGTGCAAGGTCACAGAGTGGGTGAATGTGTGTAAGTGAGAGTAAGCCTCACCTTGGGGCTGGGTGGGAGGGGTACCTTTCAGCCCTTTGCTCTGATTGCCATCCAGGGCCAATCTCGGTGCCTGGAGGCTCAAAATATCTACCTGGAAACAGCTTTGGGGGTGGTGGGAGTCAGGTGGACTCTCTGAATGTGCAGCCTTCTCCCCCAAAGTTGGAGGGCCTTGGGGGAAAACTAACTCCTCTTCTGCTCCTTAAACACCTAAATGGACTAAGATGAAATGCACTGTATTGCTCCCCCTTCACAACTCCAGGGCCCCTTTAATTTGATCCCATACCCCTTTTAGCTAGGGAATCACTATAGCTTGACCATTCTTTTCCCTTGAGGAATAACCCCAGGCCTTGTATGGAGCCATAGATCTATATCTAGAAAGAGACCACCCATTCCTATTTGCTGTTCCCAAATTCCTCTGCTGCAGCTTGGACTCCCTCTTGTGGGGTAATGGGAAGCAGTGGTAGAGAGGTTTTTCTTGGGGGAAGGACAGAGTACTGGGGTGCACTATCCTCTGAATCCTCAGAGAGTTGTCTGTCTAGCCCGTTAGGGAAGTTGTCTCCTTTCATTCACATGTTAAAGGAGACCCTCCAAAGGAAAGGTTTTCCCTAGACTCTTAGGGCCTCTTTTTCCTCTTCAGCTGGAGGGATGGGAATAGATAATTTATTGTACTGAGACTTGTTCTTGGTTCCTGTTTGAAACTAAAATAAATTAAGTTACTGGACTAGTGGATGCAGATGGTGATATATCTATCCACACTTGGGATCCATGTCCATAGTTTCTTTTTCAGGTGAATTCTCCTACCCTCATACACTGAAAGACTTTATGTATATCCTGCTTAATTTCACAAAGGATTTGAAATGGTCTTCAGTGACTTAGTTGGCAACTTTTAGTTTGTAAAAACCAAGAGGGACCTCTAGGTGGGAGGGGTTATATAGGCCCTGTTCACTATGGTCCTTGACTGCAGATTTCACTTTGATCACTACTGTAGAATAAGGGTTGGTAATTTTGTTTTTCTGTTTTAAAGGGGTACGTTGTAAATATGTTAAGTTTGTGGTCTTTGTGCCAACTACTCAATTCTGTTATAATAACTAAACTCTGCTCTTACAGCTCAATAGCAGCCATAGACCATAAATTGATGGGCATGGAGTGTCCAATAAAACATCACAAAAATTGGGCTGCAGGACCGTATTTGGTTCTCTGGCTATAGTTTGTTGACCCCACCCCTAGACCATAAGATCATTTTTGTTCTAGGGGTTTTCCAGTCTCTTTTTTTTAATCCTTTTTTTCTTTTATTATTATTTTTAATTGACACATAGTAAATGTACATATTTATGGAATGGGTTTTCCAGTCTTAAATGTATCTTAACATTGAGATTGGGCCTAAAACAGCAAGTACTTTTCTCTGTGGCTCCAAATGAGAGAACTTGGGAAGCAGATGCAAGACTCATGGAAAACATATAAAAGAGATTCCTATGCTCAAAATGTGAGTTTTTTTGCTCTAGAAACCAGCAAAACCAGCATGCTCTCTCATTGACTTATATACGTATTTTGTCCTTCCCTATTCACAGCTCTTTTGTATTTCATCTTAGTAAAAATAATTCCTTTAACTTTTAAGAGATAACCATAACTAAAGAGAACTGAATTTTTTATTCCAACCTTTCTATTTCTAGCCCCAATAACTTTGAAAATAAACTGTTCTTTCCAAGATTCAATGTGGAAAAGGGATATGCATCCTATGTTTGTTTTTTTTTTGAGACAGTCTCACTATGTCACCCTCAGTAGAGTGCCATGGTGTCACGGCTCACAGCAACCTCAAACTCTCGGGCTTAAATGATTCTCAGCCTCCCAATTAGTGGGGACTACAGGCACCTGTCACAGCACCCGGCTCTTTTTTGGCTGTAGTTGTCATTGTTGTTTGGCAGGCCCTGGGCTGGGTTCAAACCTGCTAGCTCTAGTGTATGTGGCCAGCGCCCTAGCTGCTGAGCTACAGGCACTGAGCCTGCATCCTAGCTTTAGAACTTTACAAATGACTGCATACTCACAAGGGGCTGCAAGATACTGACTCTTAACAGGTCATCTCCTTGGTCAGGGGATGTAAAAATAGTTCTGTCCACTTCTCTAGGCATTCCAAATTACTCTCAAAATAAGGGGAAGTGGGTGTAGCAGCAAGGTAGCAAGGAAATTTTGAGGAGTCTTGGGTTAGGATAAAACTTTATGGCAAAATTTTATGTCCCCAATTTTTACTTGAGCAGAGAATTCTGGGCTTAAAAATTTGATGGAGGCAGGAGATGTTCCATTCTTATTCAGGCATTTACTGGACCTAGAATGTGTATTGGGGGAAGAGCAAGGGAGAGAGATGCATCTAGAATGAGCACTGGATATGACAGAGAATAATGATAAAGACTATCCAGAACTGAAATTTTATATACTCAGGAAGAGGAAGGAGAATCTCTAATAGAGTTGCAGCAAGAATATTTCAGTTTTTCTGTTTCCTTCCTCCGTACTCCCTTTCTTTTCTAGCTTTCCTTCTTTCATCAGACATACTCTGTGGCAAACTTAAGCCTTAAACCACAACCTTGACAAATTCCAAAAGGATTTTGTCAGCAAGGCCCACAACCAGCAACCTCCCCCCCTCCCCGCACTGTTCCTAGCACATGCACTGGGCTCAGGCCCAGGCCTGGGGTTAGCGACATGGTTGGAATATGCAACCCACAGAACTGGTGGCTACTGCTTCAGCTTTTACTAGGTTCCAAAGGCAGCTAGAGGGAGGAAGAAAGCCTTATGGATTATAAGTCAGGCCTCTTGCCCTCCTTCCACTCCAGATGAGCTCTATTCCCTCTGGCCTTTACCAAGTGGCTAGGAAATTGGGGAGTGGCAGTGGCCAGCTAATTGCTAGCTGGGCAGCACTCCTGCTGCAATAGACATTCTCTTCTCTAGACTCCAGAAGCTGAAGGATGAAAGAGCTGGGAGATGAGCCTGACTCAAATACCTTGGTCCTTGCTGCTAACTGTATTAGGCTGTCATCATTTCCATTCTTCTGTTGCACCTGGGATACAACCTTGAGAGGACCTTAAGTCTTGGGCAGGAACATTGACAGGTTCCACCTCCATGTCAGAGTCCCATAGGGCTTGTGGGTGTGGTAGGGAAGGAAAGTAGGGAGGAACTGAAAAACATAATTTTAGTAGTCAACATGGGGGTAACACCTGGTAGGGTGTTACTAGAAATTTCTAGGAAAAGAAATGGAAGGAGTAATCACATGGAAGTACCACAGTTCCTACTCTAGAAGTCTGTAATAACACTGGAAGAGTCATTTGGCTTAAAAAACACAGAGGTGCCCAGTGTGGTGGCACTCTCCTGCAGTCCCATCTGATTGCTACTTGAGGGCAGAGGCAGAATAGCTTGAACTCAGGATTTCAAGATCGTAATGCACTATGGTTACTGTGATTGCACCTGTAGACAGACAGTCACTGCATTCTAGCCTGGGCAATATAGCTAGAGCCTGTCTCTTAAAAAAAAAGAAACATAGTTTATCAGGGCAAAGGCCCTAACAGGAATGACCTGGAATAGATATAACTCTCTGTTATAAACATATTCCTTGTTAACAGGAAATAAATAGATTCCTTTATTATAAACAGATTCCTGGCTCAGCGCCTGTGGCTCAAGTGGCTAAGGCGTCAGCCACATACACCTAAGGTGGCGGGTTCGAATCCAGCCCGGCCCCACCAAACAACAATGATGGCTGCAACCAAAAAATGGCCGGGCGTTGTAGTGGGCACCTGTGGTCCCAGGTACTTGGGAGGCTGGGGCAGGAGACTTGATTGAGCCCAGGAGTTGGAGGTTGCTGTGAGCTGTGAAGCCATGGCACTCTACCCAGGGGTATAGCTTGTGCTCTGTCTCAAAAAAAAAAAAAAACAGATTCCCTCCCTATCTTAAATTAGCATCCTCCTCCTCTTGGCTTTACATTCTTTTTTTTTTTTTTTTTCAGTTTTGGCCAGGGCTGGGCTTGAACCCCCTACTCCTTGAGCCCCAGGCTTTACCTTCTAGGGTCATTTTATTATTCAAGTTAACATAAGAGAGAAAATAGATTGGAATAAGGGACTTTGAGTGCATACTTGATACTGATGGGAAAGGGGATAGACATAGTGTGGCTATCAACCTAGTTCTTCTTGGAAGGAGACAAAAAACAAGGCAAAAAATAAGAGCAGTAATTTTGGCTCAAGCATTTGGGAGGAGCCATGTGTTCCCCTATACTGCTGTAAACGACAGTGGGCACTTAAGGAACCTTCTTCAGGGTCAGGCATGGTGGCTCATGCCTGTAATCCTAGCACTCTGGGAGGCCCAGGTAGGTGGACTGCCTGAGCTCATGAGTTGGAGTTTGAGACCAGCCTGAGCCAGAGTGAGACCCTGTGTCTAAAAACAGCTGGGTATTGTGACAGGTGCCTGTACTCCCAGCTAGTAGGGAGGCTGAGGCGAGAGGATCTCTTGAGCCCAAGAGTTTGAGGTTGCCGTGAACTATATAACACCAAGGCACTCAAACCCAGGGCAACTGTCTCAAAAAAAAAAAAATCTTTTTCTTGTTCATCTCATTACTAATGTCCTTCTTTTATCACACCTGTGACGGTTTCAAGGCAATGTTGCATGTTTAGACTAGGTGCAAAAGTGAGTGTGAGGGACGTAGGGGTGGACAGAAAGCAAGAAATACGGGTGCAAGGTCCTTTATTTTTCCTCGGGATACTAAAATCCATACACATCTAGGTACACTTTCTGAAACCACATCTCTGAATATTAGGCTTCAACTCTCCCTATTTCAAGTTCCAACTTCCTAACTGGCCCTGAGTTCAGCTGTTTCCTTTAGTCTCTTAAACTCATCACTCCTCTTATGGGAAAGGATCTCTTGATTCACACCCTGGAGTCTTTGGAATAGTGAGCAGCAACAAGGGTGCAGTTAAGACTCTCAGGGGAATGCAGCTAGCTCAGATTAAGAAATAAAGATGAAATCTGGTGGGGAAAAGCCACCGTAAAGCCTGTTCACCCATAAACAGCTCCTGACTTTGCCCCTCAGCTCAGCTCTAGGCTCCACTGCAAGTAGCGAGCAGCCTCAGCCCTTAAATTCCAGGCACAACCACGGAGTTTGGGATTCTCACCTCAGTCCCCACTGTTCGATCCCCATCCTCGGCTCCCGCCTCCGCCTCCGCGCCCTCGGTCTCCAACCCCCACACCCCACCGGCCCCCTCCCAGACTCCAGCGCCAGTGCCCAGCTGCCTCTGCTGCAGCTGCTGCCATGGTGATGGTTCTCGCGAGAGCTGCCGCTCGCTGCCGCACAGCTCTCGCGCGATCAGGGAGGTGGGAAGTATGTGAGGCTGGGGTGGGGGTTCGCCGCACCGCTCCTGTAGCTGTCGCGGCTTCCGGTGCTAGGTGGAGGGAAGGAAGGAGGGAGCGGCGGAGCGGACCAGGGGGGCAGCCGCGCTGAAGTCGGCTTGGGGAGCCGGAGGGAGCGGAGCGAGAGTCGAGTGGAATCTGAAGGGCCGAGGCGGCGGCCGCTGCGGAGCAGCCGGGAGCCGGAACAGGTGAGGGACTGGGGGGGAAGGCGGATCCCGGTAGAGATGAGGCTCGATCGGGGTGGGGGCTGAGGAGATAGAGGCCCCTGGGACCCGCCCGACACTGCTTGACTTGGGGCGGTGTGGTCCTTCCCACTCGATAGCTCGAAGGGAGGCCGGTCCCACGCCTGCCCCCGCGTTTGAAGGACGCGAAGCTGGGGTGGGGGTTGGGGGCGCACACGGATTTGTCCTCCGCCTCGCACAAGGGGGCGACTTGGGCTGCAGTTGGGTTCTCTTCGTCTGCAAGAGGTGGGTTTTCTAAGGGTCGGGGTCGAAGGGAGGTAAGAGGTCTGGGGAGAGGTGATGCGGGGGCGGTGATGGCTGTTTATTATCATTTTTCTGTTAAAGGGCTAGAAAATGCTGCTCTTTATTACTCACTCTCCCTCCCCCACCTTAGCAATAGAAGACCAGAGAGAAGTCTTGCTGTGGTTACACCCCCTCCCCCCGTCATGGGGCAGCGGTGCGTGGGGTGGGGGTTAGGTGGTAGCCAACTGGGCAGGCTAATGGGACACCCCATGGACATTATTCTGGTGGAGGTTGCGCTTTCTAGTCTTGGGAGGAGGGCAGCAGGTGGGGAGAGGAGGCAGAAGGGGGAGGAGGATCTGATCTTGCCTGGAAAAGAGAGGTGGGGCTTGCCTCCCCCAGGCGAAACGGGGGCGGTCTCACAGAAGGAGGGAGCATCTTGTCACTGGCCCTGAGTTAGTGTCTTCCAATCCGCTTGCTTTCTTTAGGAAGTACCAAGATTCCCGGAACAGAAAATGGAGCCATTGCTTACGCCAATCCTTTGAGGGAAGGAGGGGGGAGGTGGAGAGGTGGAGTTCCCTGTTAACACGGGCCACTTAATTAGCAAAGTGGTAGCTATTAGGGGAGTTCCCTTCATTCTGGGTTGTGTTACTGCGGGTCTCCATCTGGCCAAGCCAGGACGAGTGTGGTGGAGGAGATGGAGGAGTGTGGTATGTGGTCAAGAGTGAGAAGAAATAGTGAGGTCATGCGGGTGAGGGAGAAATGTAACCTAAAACCTATCTCTGCTGCTGTTGGATTGGGTCACCCCTGGTCTATGGCATGAAAGTTTTATTGGGAGGAGATCTGCTGGAGGAGTCTGATTGCTTGGGTCAGTGCAGCAGGACAGAATCCAGTCTCTGCATACCTCCATCCCTGTTTCCAGTCTGGTGGATCCCATTTTGTCTTGGGCGTGGTGTTGGGAAAAGTGTCTTCACTTGCGGTGACTAGCATGGGACAGTGGATCAAACATTGCACGTTGGACCTGAGTTTGAATAACATGCCTGTGAAAAGCTCATTCTAAGAAAGAAACAAATCCATTGAGGTTCAGCAGTTCACAGAATGAACCATTGACCATGGATTCAGCCAGGTAGGGCTGCTGTATATCACATATTAACATGCCTCCTGCCTCCCAGCTTAGAATCTTTACTTTTCCTAGTCAGAGTTTTTTCACATGTGTATATTTTGCTTTACCAAAGAAAGTAGAAACTTTTTGGCCAGGGCTGGGTTTGAACCCACCACCTCCTGCATATGGGGCTGGCGCCCTACTCCTTTGAGCCACAGGCACCACCCAGAAACTAGAAACTTTTTGAATGCAGAAATTGGGTTTTAATAACCAGGCATTGTGGTGGGTGCCTATAAACCCAGCTACTTGGGAGGCTGAGGCAAGAGAATCGCTTAAGCCCAAGAGTATGAGGTTGCTGTGAGAAGGGGCACCAAAGTGAGACTCTGTCTTAAAAAAAGGGCGGGGGGAGGGTGGCACCTGTGGCTCAAAGAGTAGGGTGCCAACCCCATATATCAGAGGTGGCAGGTTCAAGTCCAGCCCTGGTCCAAACTTCAAAATACAAAAAATGAATAAAATAAAAATTCTTCCCCTTAAAAAAAAAAAGAAAAGAAAGAAAGAAATTGGGTTTTATCTCTTGTCTCCTGCAATGCCTATGCACACACTACGTACCCGTGGTGGATACAGAATGTGAATAGATAGAACTCAACAAGCTTTCTAACTGCAGTTTAAGGAAAGGGAAAGAAATGGCTTGGCTGTTGGCAAAAGTGCCTGAAAATAGCTGAGCAAGGGTACAAAGACCTTAACCTTTGTAATTGAGAAGTTTTAGCCTCTCCATATAGAACAGGCATAGATAATGGAAACAAAGACCCAAACACAAAAATATTACTAGAACACGGTCATTATTTATCTGAAATCCCAGATTTCCTGCTCCCCCATTGTGGGTGAAGGAGGCTCTCCATTAGACCTAAGTCTTTGGAAGTGTTGTATACAAATTAGGATCCTTGAGATTATAGAGGAGGGGTCAGTGTGCGTGTGTGTGTGTGTATGGTGCCCAGCACAGAATTCGTACCAATGAGTGGTAGCTGCTATTATACTGAATACAATTATAAAGAAGAACAGATAGCAGGCTGGAAAGAGTGGAAGTGAAGTGTTAAATGCACAAAAGGTCATACTGTAGTGTGTGTTCATTTACTCTACTTTCTTTTCCACTAGGGTCATAGTAAGAAGAAATGGACTCAGGACATAGGGCTGGATTTATTGGTTAGAAAGAGGAACTTCTTTAAGAGTATGTTTTTAAAAACATTTTTTTTGACATGGGATCTCATTATGTTGTCTAGGCTGGATTCAAACTCCTGGGCTCAAAGAATCCTCCCACCTCAACCTCCTATTTGTAGCTGGAATTACAGCTACACAGTACCATCCCTGGCTTAAACCCAGGTTTTTATTTTATTTTATTTTATTTTATTTTATTTTTTGAGATAGGAGCCTCCAGCTGTCCCCCTGGGTAGAGTGCTATGACATCACTGCTCACAGCAACCTCCAACTCCTGGGCTCAAGCGAGTCTCCTGCCTCAGTCTCCCAAGTAGCTGGGACCACAGGCGTCCGCCACAATGCCCAGCTATTTTTTGGTTGCAGCTGTCATTGTTGTTTGGTGGGCCCGGGCTGAATTCAGACCCGCCACCTTGGGTGTACGTGGCTGGCGCCTTAGCCACTTGAGCCACAGGCGCCAAGCTGGTGTCACAGTATCTTAAGGGAGGGGGGCTCAAGGCTGTGAGTGCAGAGTGTGGGTGGCACTTGCAGCCCTCCCCACTTCCCACTGTTGGGCCTGTGGCTGTGCCTTGTGGTCAGCCATGGCCCCCTTCCCTCCCTGTGTACACTTCACTCCCAAGCCTTGGCCTTGGCTTCATTGCAGCTGCTTGCTTTTGTTAACATCCTGGTCAAACCCCACGTTTCTGTGGCTTTCTCTGAGTCACTGTTTGCAGGGGCACTGTCTCCCTCTCTTGAGGAAAGAGCAAAAGAGCTGAGGACAGGTGGGGACTTCGGTGGAGGTGAAGAAGGATGTCCACTCTGGCGAGAGACGTGGTCACAAGTTTTGGCTCTAAAGTTAATCTCTTCTCTAAGGGAGGATTAGGGGGTGAGGAGGTTTTCAGTAATTTTAATTTATTATTCAAGCCTTGCCAAGTTCCAAGAAGGATTTGAAGCAGATTATAGTGGAAGATACAAATAATCTAGAATCATCAAAAGAGCTAGAATTATGGAATGTGTGGGGAAGGAGGAAAAATTA